>SNQJ01S0067470.1:61709-75267 GCA_010110895.2 Picea sitchensis | reverse complement strand
AAAATGAATAAAGTGGAAAATAATGATGTGAAACCCAAATGTATTTATGAAAATGGTATGATGAAGGTTTAATGGGGCGATGAAATGTAAGGAATAGTGAAGGGAAAGGTGGATGAAAATACGACATTTATGAGTCCCAACAGCGGCCACTTGGAGCAGTTTATTAATGCAAAAGAAAAAGATTACAGAGAGATTTTACAAGAGAGTTTCTCAAAATCGATCATCGGAAAATGACCCTCCATTCTCTTTAAGTAGAGATCATGGACCAATTGGGTGTTAAGCCATGGATCAATGGTTGTTAAGATCGAGGAGAGTATGAACCATCAGATCGCTCTATGTCGGGAACATATCGTGACCGTCGGATTTCCTAACTACAAATGCATACTAATGCATACTAAAAAAACACACTTTTACGTAACGACACATTAGACCAAGTATATATTAACTAACTCCTATGTGTCTAAATATCCTAGCAATGAACACTACAAGTGGTAAGTCATGATGTGTGTTGATGGGTCCTCTCACGGCTTCTCGTCAAACTTAGGAATGTATGATGGTATCGACGATGGAATTGTCATCCATGAGGTGTCATGGGATATAGGTTCATTCGTTAACCATGAAAAATTGGGAAAATCGAGCATTGTGAGGAAAGGTAATGGTGTGAATGAAGACTGGGAGGGAGGAGAAGTCTTTGTTGTCCCAAATGGGCCTTGTGGTCCCCCTTTATTGGTATTGTTGGAGGATTGGGGAGCTCCTAAAGAGTTAGTTCTCACTCGGTTGGTGGCACCTCCAAGAGCATGACTACTCCCAGGACCAAAAATTCCCCCAGGGGGAAACATGGACACTCCAGGAAAGATGTTCCCAAAATTAGTCTTAGTGAAGAAACCTCTAGGACCGGATGTGTTGACAAAGTAAAAAACCCATTTTCCCCCAAGGGATGTGCCCCCAAGGAAATTTGTGCTAACCTATGGAAAGGAAATCCTTCAGAAGTACCACTGTTATCGGGTTGACTAGGAATATCCCCAAAACCACTAGGCATACTCCACCCAAAAGGTACACCCACAACTGATTATGTTGGGATGCTCGTTGGATTGGCGGAAGTGGAAGGATCTCCACTTCTCATGTTGAAACCAAAGATTGGGCCCCCACTGGAAAATAATCTGGAAGTAGGCATTGAATGGATGGGTGTCGAGACGCTAGGGATACTAACGGGTGGAGTTGACAACACATATGAATTCCCTCTGATGGAGGAATAAAAAACAAACGGTGTGGATGGAGTAGGTCCAATGGAGGTAAAGGGTGGCAATGTGGATAGGACAGGGATGTCCCCAGAGGGTTTTCCCCCCATCCCACTTGATGATGGGCTTGTAGGCTCAGCTACACTAGATGAGACACTGGGTCCAGATGTGGTAGGAGGATGACTAAACAAAGAGAAAGGCTCACTAGAAATTTCCCTTACTTGGACTAGTATAGGGGCATCAGGTTCAGTTAACGACAGATTAAAGTTGGGTGGAGGACGTTCGTCGAACACTTCTAACTCAACCAATTTGGCTTTATCAAACCAAAAAAAGACCCTTAAAATTCTTAGTCAGATATATCGTGCCACTTTAGAGGTGGTTTCACCTCCATAATAGGCTCAATTCCTCATAATCGACGAGACTGGAATGGTAATTCAGCCACGGTGAATAGCCTATGTTACCAAAAAACACAAATCAACCTATGGTTGACCTAGACTCAAACTCAAAGAGCACACCCTTAAACAAATATAGGCAGAAAAAAAGCAAACCAATTGGCTTAAAGGGCCTTCCGGAAACCAACCCTATGGGGGGGGGGGGGTCAAGTCCCCCACAAGATTAGCTAGTGAAGGTGTGAGGCAAAGTTATGATGATCTACATGAAATAAGCCTAACCGGTGTACATACCATTTATTAAGGCGGGCGCCCTCCTGGGGAACTTATACCATGAATGAACATCTGCCCCAAGTACCAGTCCCACCTGCAGTCATCTCTATAGCTCCCTAGGAAAAATCACTAAGGCTACCACTTAACAATCAATGGTAGGGTGAACAGTCATAAGTTTGACCACGTGTAAGGGCAGGGTAACTAAGCTTGAAGCTTTGAAGGTATTAACCAATAGAACCCTCGTATATGTAACAATCGAAGCGGTATCACAAACACCAAAACAAGCATTGAGGGGTAATCTCCCTACTTGCCCTGATGCGACCTCATGCTTGACTCTTTTTTTAGAGTAGCTTCCCAACACACTGGTTGCAAGAATGGGTTTTCACACTCTTTAATGAATTATAGGTTGGGTTTTGTGGCCTTGGAGAGTTTACTCTTCAATCCCAATTCAAAGCCCTAAACCTATATAGTGTTGGTTTTCTATCAAAGAAAAACGTCTAATTAGTTTTATATTAAGTGCTTCTTTTTAGAGGTTGTTGCTTAGTTCCAAAGGCCATGGATAAAAAATTTAACGGTGTGAGGACTCTTGAACCAACCAAGCAATGCAAAGATGCAAATGAAAACAATTTCAATTCAATGAAGACTAGTTATGGGAGGGATAGAGATTTTCCTTTTCTTTTCCAATTTCAAAAATAGAACCCCAAACACACCAAGCAACCATCAAACAACGCTTATATGAAACCAACTAATGCTTCTAATTCACTAACACACTAATACTTCAAAACCAAACTAAGCATGCCACAAATATTTTTGGATTTTTAATGTTTTTCCAATTTGCAATGTAAACAATTCTTGATCTCAACAAGAAAGACAAATGCAAAAAGGAACCAAAAACAAACAACAAGCAAAGAGACTATAGGATATTAGGAATGAGGCTGGATCAGCCTATTCTAATTTCACTATAGGGATCACACCCAAATACTTGCCTAGGAGAGTGGATCTAATGATTAACAAAGGTCATAGAAGGGTAAACACACAACCAATGACACAAACAACTAGATCTCTTCAGATTTGTTTGATTCTTAGCCCATCTTCACTGGAAATACCAGAAATAAAAAACAATCCACACAAACGCTTTCAAGGGAAACTTGAAAAATGATCTATGTGATAGTCACACTCTAAAACAGAGGCAAAACCAGACACAAAACATATTGTTATAGAATCCCACACACTTAGAGGATGTCCTAATATGAAAACCCTGGGTTTTACATTGCAAATTTGCAGTTTCGACAGGGCCTCATGGGACACAGGCATGTCAACAAGTGAGGGTTCCTCGCAACACACTTGCAGTGCAACAAGTGAGGGCTGCAAAAAAAATATTTTTGAGGAAAAGTGGGTTTGTTCTAGATCTAGATTAGATCTCTCGGATCTACTAGGTCTGAGCTCTAAATCACTGAATGGGAGCCAATAAAATGAAAATCACAAAAAAAAAAAAGGAAGAGGTATGTAAAGATACTATATTAGATAAGAATTCTTCCCCAGTGGAGTCGCTAATTCGTTATGGGATTTTTTCTCACATGGATATCACTAAGAAAATCGGTAATATCTCCCTAGGATTGGCCTAGCAATCCTAGATAGGAATGGGATAGATATCCCATGGTTCTCCTAGAAACAAGTGATAATACCACACACAATGAATTGGGAGAATGTCTTACCTTTTTCCTTAAGGTTGTCCTTAGCGTATAATGGTTTTTGTAGTCCTGAATTTCCAACTTCACCTTCTACAACTTGCTTCCTGCACCCCAAAGACAAAACAATACCATTCTACACTTCTTCCTAGTGTTAGAATCTTATATCTAGCTTGGATCTACCTTAATCTATAGTCTACAAGATCATATCGGAATATGCATGTATCAAAGACAAACATTCAAGGGGAAAATTGAATGATCTATGAATGGAACACAAGAACATTACATCGAGACATACCTCGAGTGATGATGTAAACTCCTTTAGTCTCCTTGCTCCTTGCCTCTCCTAGAAGCTCCTTGGTCAGGCTAGGCTCACTAACTCTTCGTTGTGTTGATGGAAACCTCTGTATTTGAACAAAATAACATTACCATTCCATTATTCTTCATCTTTTCGAAGGCTTTCCTTTGTTATATAACTCTTCGAGGAGGCTTGGGAGAGGCTTCTAGATATTCTAAAGGCCACTAGAGACTTGAATGATGTGAGATCCTAGGCCTTTTCCACGAAGATCCAACTCATCCATTTCCTATCACCTCATAACTCCTCAATTCTAAAATTTGGACAGTGCCTTGCTTGATGAGCCACTAGTGTCCAGCGAGGGCCTCGCCTGTTTCCTACTAGGTGTCACACGAGGGCCTTCGAATATGCTCTGAAAAGGGTCAAACCTCAGGAAAAATTTGTATTAGGGCCTCTATCCTCTGATGGATTCCTATCTAGTTTATTGGGTCGAGATTAAGGCTATAATAGTCGTTGATAAAGATGAAGAAATTTCTCGCTCAAAAAATCATAGTCAAAAACTACTTGCACAAATCAAGAACTCAAAGGATAAAACACCATGCAATCAAAATTTAGAATAGGATAATTAAGATCTCAAGAATAAATTATCAGAGAAGGACGAAGAAAATTATTCCCTAAAGAAGCTTAATCAGAAATTGATTGAACAAATCCAAAGATTAAAGGATGAGAAGTCGAAGAGTTAAAAACATAAAAATAAATTCGACAAGTCAGAAAATGATGAAGGCCTTTTCCACCTATGGAACGATAATCAATTTTTCTTGTGCAAATCAAGAAGTTGAATGATGAAAAGAAAATACAACTGAAGTTAGACCAATGTGTCAACAAAGAACCACTAGTCAACAAAGAAACAATGACCGATCCAGTTGAAGTAGGGATATCATTGAATGTTGAAGCACAAGTGATGGAAAATCAAAATATATTTTCCAATAAACATTTAATATTCAACAAAGCAACACAAGTATGCAAGGAAGACATACTACCAAACATGAAACAAGAAGGCACTACAAATATGGTAAGAAAAGACCATGTTACAAGGCCATCTTATCGCCATCCAAATCCAAATCACAATAGTAATTGTAACCAAAGACAAAATCAATATGAGAAGATAAGTGGATATCCTATTATATGGAAGACAAGATCAAGTGAGGAATCTTACCATTTCTGGAATCACGAAAGTTGTCACCACACAATTATGTGGAAGATTGGATTAGGGTGGTCAGACCCTTTCACAATTTGACAACTCTGCTCAACACTTAGAAGATCATATTGTCTCATGTCCTCAACCATGACCAATTCGAGAATGAAGAATCATGAGAAGGCATTACAAGCGAGAACAAAGACATGAATTTTTTATGCTTTGAGGATAAAGCATTTTAAAAGGGGTAGGTAATGTAATGAACAAAAATATACAAACATTAGTAAATAATAATAACATTAATAAATAATATATATAATAATAAATGAAAGGGCACATCCTATCTAAAATACATGACCTAATGAAGGGACATGACCTATTAACCATTGTGACTAGTCAATGTTATAAGTGCACTATCACATGGCATTGTATCATCATCATCTCTCATACTTTATTCAATATAACATTTTAATATGTATGGAGTCTTTTATGTTATCCCATTTATTTTGGATATTTGGTTTATGAACCAAGTTGTTCATGTCATATTTAGGAATCATTTTAGACACCAATTTAAAATGGAAGCGAAGGCCCATACCAAACCCTATGAGGGTGAGGTAGATGCACTTAAGTTGAATCATTGGTTGCGACAATTAGAAGTCTATTTAAATTTTCATAATGTACAAGAGTAACAAAAAATATTGTTTTTGCTAGACTAAGGCCAAAATACCATGCAAATACTTGGTGGGAGAGTTGCATTGAGGCCTTAGGCTAGGGGGGAGACCCACTAATAAGTAAGTGGGATTTATTTAAATACCTCCTCAAGTCCCAATTTTTCACTAACAAGTTTGAACAAGTCGTACTATTACTAACATAGGAAAGGGAAAAGTGTGCAAGATTACACTACAAAATTTTGAAAGAAATCCATTCAGTTGGAAATAAATCCTTGAGACCCAATTGTGGTAATTATCGAGCCCCTCATTTTTTAATTTTGAAGACATACACATTGCAGTAGTAGGAAGTGATAGAGTGGCACATATGTAGAAAAAATAATATATTGGAGTCACTCCACATGGATATCAGATCGTTAGTAGAATTAAGGAGGTTGGCCACTAAAGGGATATTAGAGCCATACCAACAAGTGGGATTCTAGGTGATCAAAGGATGGAGTGGAGAAAGGATTAGGACACCTGGATAGAGAGAAAGTAAATAATAGTGAGTTCACTAATCTTGGAATAGAATAAGACTAATGGTATTGTACATTTTGAATGTGCCTTCTCTCCCTTACGCACAACGTTGTATAATATAAAGGTTTAGGCTTGAAGAAATGTTGGTTATGTTTTATATGTCGGTGTAGTTATTGTTATTGTGTTATTGTTCATTGTTCATTGTTTTTGTCACCATGGAGTTGCAACTATTCTAAGGGGTTTTGGGTAATGTTATTTATACACTCTATTAATACATTCTACATATTATATGGTTTCATTTATGACCTGCTAATAGACTATGTATTGGTTCATATTGAAGATTAATATAATTAGGGCCCCATTAAAAAAAATCATTGTATTTCTTTAATATGGTGATGATGTATTATATCATTGTTCCTTGTGTATGTTGTTGAATGAACATAATATTCTTGATCTCTATTACATGCTTAAGTAAGATGGTGGTTCTGGCTATTTTGATCCTTTGATTACTAAATGCATTGATATTGGTTACAATCTAATCAACTAATTATTACCTAATAGTTAAAAGGGAAGTATGGGTAATGGGTTAGGTGTTTGTCATGATAGTCATATTGTGCGATCCTTGTACAAACTTTAGTCTCGACACAACACTTCGGGTAAGATCTCCACCCTCATTGGGATTGAAAATTCCAATTCTTACACTAGAATGAAACCCCTTTGTTGGACACTGATTCAGACCCTGGTCTAAAATCAATCCAACAAATTGTTCCATTGCTAGGAACATTTTGTAATGTGTATGGCAATATAACATTATGATTGACAAGTTGACCCATAGCTATGTAGAATATTGGTGGTTCGAGCATATGTGTCTCTTTAAGAAATAGTGCATTATGGTTGTCCATCCTATTGGATGCATGAAAACTAGGGAAAATTTTAGGGGCTAAATTTCGCCAATGGGCTAATTTTCCATGTTTTTTTCCAAAAAACGATTCACCAATTTCATTTTTTTGTTTTAAACAATTCACCCAAATTATATTGGATAAAGTTATTTTTCTCTATAAATCGCCAATTTTTTCTAGAAACTATATACAATCCTTAGAAATTTCAATATTTTTATAAAAATATCACCAAACATTTTATAGTTGGAATTTTAAGAATCGGTAAGATTCACCAAGGTTTCTATACTTTAACATAAGTACGGATCCTTAAAATTTTCCCTGATGAAAACCATGAAATATTTTGGGTAGAGTTCCCAATGGTACTATTTGGATGTTTGAATATATTAAGAGAGAACCTACAACCAACATGGGAGATGAGGAGATAGGTCTAGTGGAATGTCTAGAATTTGGTTATGCTACAAAGATTCGATCATGAGGTTGTGAGGGTTGTCGATTTGTAGGTTAAGGTTGCAATATAAGGCTACATTATTGAATTTGCAGCGGAGATGAACCATTCTTTCTCAAGACGAAAAGAAYAGTTTAAGAAGGGAGCTCACAAAATGTTGGTGAAGGAGGTTATGACTTGGGTGAAGATATTCTTGGTGGAGGAGGATTATATTCCCTTTAACCCACTAGCCATGGTAATGTAAACCCTTACGCATGGGGGTGACCTGGGATGGAGTTGGTGAAAGTAAGTAATAGAAGGGGGATAGCACCATTGAGGAAGTACAGGTTACATAGAGAGAAAAATGAGCATTAAATAGGGATATAATAGCTAAGAAGTGGTGGTTGAACAAGATGTGGGAGGTTCACAAAAGAGACCACGTAGTGAAGAGAAGGAAGTATTGAAGCACATCCTTAAGGAGTTGGAAGGGTTGTAGAAACAAGGAGAAAATGCCAATTGGTGGTTGAAAGAGTGGGGATTAGTAGTAGAAGAGAATATAGAGAGAAAATTGTATGGATGAGTGGTGTCTAGAGAGTTGGAAGAGATTATAGATGGAGTGAAGCAAGAAAGTGAACATGTTTAGTTAGATGGATTGGGGACAATACAAAAAAAATTGCATGTGAGGGAAATGAAGATCATATCACAAAGAAGAGCACCATCATTGAGATACAAGACAAAGAGGTTCTCAATTATATGTTTTTATTGTTTGAACTAGAAGAAAGATAAGCACCAGACATGGTATGACCTAAGGATGGTGGAGCCAACCCAAAACAGTCACCACCCCTATGCATATTGAAAAAACTAAGATAATCATTAATGTATTTTCTAGTTCTGGTTTAAAATCACCTTCTAATAATGGAGTGAAGAATAGCAATGGAAAACAACCAAGTGTAAGTGGAAATATTGGTAGTAGTGGGATTACAATAGTAAGTTTTAATTCTATTTTTGGAGAAGGGATTGGTCTAGTTAGAAAACCTAGGACCAAGGGTTTTATTTTAGTGAGCAATCTAATTTCAAACATGGTTGAAGCAGTCGACAATACAACAATGCACCTTCTTGTGTTTTTAGGAAAAGGCGATAGTGATGCAAAGAAACATTGGTTCCTCTACGCATCAATCTGGAAGGTAAAAAGGGTCATGACCCCAAGCACCAAACTGGTAGAGTTCCAAACCAAATTTTTGTGCATGGATCTATAGTGTATATGAAGTTTTTCTAGACTAACCCCCAAGGTACATCTAAGACTATGGATGAAGTGAAAGCAAAATTTGTGGCTAAAATTTAGAGGCCAAACTCGGAGCAACAAATTTATGTCTATCTAAAGGAGATCAAATGGATGATTAACAAGAGTTCCTATGAGTATGATTATTTCTTTTTTGACATGATTAGAAAAATATTACCCAATCCATGAGATGCAACGTAAGGAATAGTTAATTTAGGGACTATTTCCCCTTACCAAAATACCATTGATGCAATAGAAGTGGACCACTCAACAGTATGCATTAACACAGGATATGAATATTGAATCATTGAATGAGTATTCATGTGAAACAATAGTAGTCATTGTGGTTATTCCCTCAACTATCACAATGCTTGAGCTTGCCCAATTCTAGTCCCAATTGTTGACCTTGGTAGGAAATTAGTTATCTGAAGATAGGAAAGGAGAAAATGACTATTGATCAAGAAGTTGGTTTATAAGAAGGGTTATGGAGTTAATCCATTGAGGGTTGTTCTTCTGAAAATGGTTGGCTTGATGATAGGTACAAAAATTTTCCATCCCCACCTCCTCCATATTTAGATTCATATTTGAAGGTTCAAGGGGCTTCGGTGGGGTGTTGACTCTTCTATAGAAAGGTCTTAATGTTCTCTGGTTATATGTTCCCTCCCCAAAAATATTTTTTTGGTCAACTACCTCATTACACAACTTTTAAAACAATTTAAGAACACCTTCAACCAGGTTAGTGGTTTCTCTATCTGTATGCTTGGTTAATAACAAAGGTTTCTTTCCTACAACCAAGGTTTTGTTGTCTTCTCTTCTTGTATTTCCACCAAGGTGAGGATTTCCTTCTCCATCTTTTTAGCTTCCTCAAAATATTCTACCAAATTTGTTTTACCAATTCCCTTAATGAACATGGAAAGAGATGCATGTAAGGAAGATGTGTAGTATTCTATCACTACCCCTTTGACTAGTTGGGAATTATTAGGGAATTTATTAAGAACCATGGTGAAGCATTAGTTGAAATATTTAATCCTTTATTTTTTCTCCATCTTAATGGTTGTTAGTTATTTCAAAAGAGTAGTTGGAGATTTTTATTCATCAAATTTATTGATAAATTCCCTCTCAAGATCATCCCAACCCATAATGGATCCTTCTAGAAAGCTACAATACTAGGTGGATGCCTTGTTTTTGAAAGTGTGTGGAAATAACGTACAGACCACACCCTTGTGTTCCACATTCATTAACCTTACAACTAGGTATAAGTTTTTTATGTGATCTTTGAGAACACATCATTTGTTTAGGTCAAAMTTTAGCAAGATTCTTTGGAGGTGTTTAGGAAAACCATGCAATTTCCCTCTTAAGTTGGGGGAACCTTGGGACACCTAAGTAAGTATGTGAGTTTGGTTACCAACCATTTGGTAAGTTATTAATTAGTTTAAKATATTTTGAGATTTATGATTTATCTCAGGCTCGAGGGGTGGAGAATGTGGAGAACAAGGTGAAGATGGGGGTTTACGATGGGATTTGGTCCAAGGGTTTAGGGAATTTGTAACACCCCAGGTTTTGAACCCCCATTCTTAAATAATGTATTGTTACAATGTTGAGAGGCCAGAGTGCCCAAACAATTATTAAAAGGCTAGTGTGCCCAAGGAATGTAATGTTTTGATCATTATTAATAATAATGACATCGATGGCTACTAGATAGGCAAGGACTAGAGTTATAGAGGGCTATGATTCCACAAGAAAGGGGGCTTGAGAGGCTAAATGTGTATTCCTATTATAATTACCCTTTTTTCTAAGGGATGGGATGGGTTATGAGAGATTCTTGGGGAAGGCCCGAAGGTTCTTGATTTCCCCCACGAAGTTACTTAAACCCGCCTTTGGTCTAATGGGGGGGTTTGACTGATAGCTTGTTTGTTGATTTTATGTAACTTCACTCATTTTTTTCCCTCACGCACTCCCATGCACACCCTAACTCCTCCATTGATCTATCCTCATCTGTGTCTTGGCTCGGGAAGGGAAACCGAGCCGCTGAAGAATTATCCACGGGATAGCTGGTTTTCATGGTCACGGGTGTGATCCAACCGTGACCTRGGGCTTGCATGTMTAAAATGCATGGAACTGTACCCTGTTTTTCTCACAACTGTGAGTCCTGAGAGTTCCAACATTGAGATTATGGACCAGCTGTGTTGGAGGCCCTGGCAGGAAGGAGAAGGACTACCTGAGGGACTGCATGAAAGAGAAGGGTGGAAGTCCATTCTCTCGGGTGGCACATGTTGGGTAGAAGAGAGCTAGGTACTTGGATTGTTGTGGGTGTTGGGAAACTTGAGAGATATTGAGAGTTGACTGGTTTGGGAACCCAAGTACACTCTGGAACCATCCTTCTGGATTCATAGCCCTGGCTCGGGGGTGACACTGTTGTTGATACTTGGAGAAATGGTGTCTAAAGTTGGGTGGAACGTCCCTTGTCTGCATCCATTTGGTGTCACCTTTTTATAAAGATAAGTGCTCTCTGTTGTGATATTATTATCTGTGTATGAATGCATTTCGCTGCGTATTTAATTATTGTTTAATTGAATCTTAGATTATTCATGTTTGCTGCATATTGTTGTGCATGTAGTTAATTCTCTTATTTTATGCATCCTTAAATACAAAAGAAGGTATAGACAAGAGAAATAATTCCAAGGGTGGGCTTGACGGTAGCTTACCCAGCCTGTGGATGGTTGGGTATGTTATAGATTTTTATCAGAGCTTTAGGTTGAAACATCGAGCCAGTATGGGTCGGGTATGTTATTCAGAGTCTCGTGGTCGAGTTCGAACTATGACCGTGAAATTGAAAATATCAAGAGGAATGGCATGGAAGAAGCTACGTAGGAGACAGAACGTCATAGATCCTCTGTAAGGGTTCGAAGGATCATGATTGTTCCTTTTGAATTTGGGAGCGATCGCCACTGCAGGATCCGGGGAGATCTGGGATCGTTGGATCAGACGACAGGTGAACAAGGGTCATCCGATGAAAAGGAAGCAAGGTTAAGGTCACGACCGTCGAATCCCATTTGAGAGAGAGATCAATGGATAACAGGCATTGCAGGGAACCGAGTTGCATGGGAGTTAATTTCCAAAGGCGGTCCCGCAATCCAAACCACAGTTTCCCTGAGGGGTTATGTGTCAGCGTCGGAAGAATTGTGGGTTGAAAAGCAGGTTACCCCAAACCGTCGATGCGCACCCCCGCAATTTGAAAGGCATTCAGTGATGTGACATGATGGTACTCAAGCGACAAACCTTTGAAGATCTGAAGTAGCATGGGAACCGTCGATCTGTGGGAGGACACGCGTCCACCGATCGCATGCTCCAGAGAAAACGCTCTGAGAAAAAGTGAGCAAGGAAGGGGTTTGAAGTTTGTAAATTTCGAAACCTGAAGACTTGAAAGGATCTCAGCCATTGATCTGTCGAGAGCCACGCGTCACCAGATCCAAGGCTTCGAATGAAAGCTAGTGGGGCCAGATAAGTTTTGAAATCTGAGATTTCCGGAGTCCGGAGACCCGAAGTAAGCCTCTGCCATCAGATTAAGGAGGACACGTGATGCAGATCCATGGACTCCGGGTGAAGACCCGAAGTGAATCTTGGTCGTCCGATCCAGGAGGACACGTGGTGACATATTGGCTAGTTAGAGAATTTGGAGTTTGGGAGAATTGGAAGTGTGCTAGTTTGAAAACTCTCGAAGCCCCGGAGCCTGAAGAGTTGAAGTGATGGGGCATGATGATGTCACCTAGAGGTGATATGGACCCTGGAATCCTCGAAATGACATGGCTTATGGACGTCACCTGGGATGATATGGACACATGGGATGTGTTCCATGTGTCAGTAATATTTGATCATTTGGAATATTGAAAAGTTGATTAGAATGTGACACGTGTCACCCGCCTAATTGGGCCACGTGTCCGCTTCTAGTATTTCTCCACGTGGCGACAGATCGTGTAGTCCAGAGACTGAGCACTCCATAAGGGAAAGATGTGACAGGTTATGTTGGGTTGAAAACTCATGAAGGCCAAAATACATATTAACTGTTGATTCCAGAAGAGACACGTTGAAGGATCGTCAACTTCAGGTGAAAGCACTCTGGGAGAAAGTGCAGGAGGGAAGTTTGAAACTTCCAAAGCCCGAAGAGCCGAAACGATTCATAGTTGTTTATCTATGGGAGGACACGCGTCGACAGATCGTGAACTCCGGGTAGAAGCGTTCTGGAAGGAAGCAAGCTGAAAAGTTGAGACTTCCGAAGGCCAAAGTCCTGAAGTGGACTAGAGCCATTGATTTGAGGAGGACTATGGCGCCTGATTCTAAAATTCGGGTACAGAGTACTCCGGAGGAAAGTAGAGGTCGAAATTTGAAACTTTCGAAGCGGGAAGTTTCGAAGTGGATCTCGATCGTTGATTGTAAAGGAGGATGAGGACCGTTGATCTGGTCCTGGTTGAAGGTTTCGAAGTCCTGAAGCTCTAGATAAGCACTTTTTCAGCTAAGCATAGGGTCATGGCCATGGTCGCATGCAGTTTGAGAGTTGAGGGAAGGAGGGCTAAGGGCCGAATTGGTTGTCTCCGAGACAGAAAAAGTTCTAAGGAAGGATTTAGCTGCAATTTCTAATCATGGTCACCTGGGAAGTGGTTTGAAGGAAGTGCCTACGCAGGGCGAAATTCAGTGTC
>SNQJ01S0067470.1:22140-61070 GCA_010110895.2 Picea sitchensis | reverse complement strand
ACAAGAAAATGCAGGAGTTCTTTGAACTCAGGTTGGGAAGCATGACTATGGCATAGTACAAGAATAAGTTCTTGGGATTGTTAAAGTGTGTCAAGTTCATTGGTGATGAGAAAGTGAAAATACAGATATTTCTAAGTGGATTGTCGGCCTTTTATAAGGAAAAGATAAAGTATGATGAACCCAAGACCTTGACTGAGGCCATCAGGAAGGCTAATTACCTGTATGAGCAAGGCCAGGGAAGAGAATCCCTGCAAAAATATTAGAAGGACAAGAAAAATGTGAATTCTGATCAGAAGAGGAAAGGATTCAAAGCTCCCTTCAATAGAAATGAGCCTAATATAAATCATCAAGATGAGTATGCTAAGGGAGATTTCAAGAAGGAATATTCCATCGAAAAAAGGGGCAGACCACCAATCCAATGTTGGGGATGCAAGGAAGATCACTTGTACAAGGATTGCCCACACAAAAAGGACAGAGTGCAGACTGTGCACAACATCCAAGAGGCTACAACAGTCGGAGATATGGGAAGAATCTATGCAGCTTTAGATAATTGACAAGCAGAGTACCAGTCCAATATGATTGAGTTCGAAGATAATATCATAAATCAACCTGATGTTATTTTGATTGATTCAAGAGCAAGTTATTACTACATTGATCCTAAGATAGTAGATAGATTACATTTGGAGAAAAGTAAACTTGGAAAAGAAAGTTTGGTTCAGTTAGCCACTGGAACCAAAAGAAGAATCCATGATATGGTCAGAAGTTGTTCCATAAGTCTTAATGGCGTGAATACTAGTACTGATCTAAATATCATATCATTGGGGTCTTATGATGATCTCATTGGGATGGATTGGTTGGACAAGCATCATGTTTTCCTAGATTGTCATAACAAGACATTTACATGTCTTGATGGAGATGGAAAACATAGCACTTTGAAAGGAGTTCCAAGACCCATCTCTATAAGGGATATTTCATCCTTACAGCTGAAAATATGTTTTAGGAAAGGATGTCAACTGTATGTAGCCCATGTAGAAGATCCAGATAATAAAAAGGGGCCAAGCCTTGAAGATTTCTCGGTGCTACATGAATTTGAAGATGTATTCCAAGAAATACTCGGATTTCCACCAAGAAGGGAGATAGATTTCTCAATTGAGTTAGTGCCAGGAGATTCCCTGGTGTTAAAAACACCTTACAGAATGAGCACACCAGAGTTAAAAGAATTACAAATGCAGTTGGAAGAATTATTGAAGAAAGGGTACATACGTTCAAGTGTTTCACCTTGGGGAGCACCCATACTTTTTGTCAAAAAGAAGGATGGAACTTTGGGGCTGTGTATTGACTTCCGACAGCTGAACAAGTACACTATAAAGAACAAGTATCCTCTACCCCGAATTGATGACTTGTTTGACCAGCTAAGAGGAGCAAAGATATTTTCAAATATTGATCTGAGGGTAGGATACCATCAAGTAAGAATCAAGGAAGAATACATTCATAAGACAACCTTTAGGACCAGGTATGGGCATTATGAATTTGTAGTGGTGCCATTTGGATTGACCAATGCACCAACTGTCTTCATGTGCTTAATGAATGGGATATTCAGAAATTATTTGGACAAGTTTGTCATGGTATTCCTGGATGAGATACTTATCTATTCCAAGTCTGAAGAGGAGCATGAACATCACTTAAGATTGGTATTGCAAGTGCTGAGAGAACATCAGTTGCATGCCAAGTTGAGTAAGTGTTGTTTTTATCAAAGGCAAATCCATTACTTGGGACACATTATTTCAGAGCAGGGCATAACAGTAGATTCAGAGAAGATTGAATCCATTAGAGGATGTCCAACACCCAGAAATGTGTCAAACGTCAGATCTTTTATGGGATTAGATGGCTACTGTAGAAGGTTCATAGTAGGGTTCTCTAAGACTACTCACCCCATCACTTCTTTGCAAAAGAAGGGAACTAAATCTGAATGGACCCTCAAATGTGAAAATAATTTTAATCTGTTGAAGGAATTACTTACTAGTGCGCCTGTGTTAAAGATTGTTGACCCAAATGAAATTTTTGTGGTATGTACAGACACTTGTAAGGAAGGACTTGGGGGAGTCCTCACGAAAAATGGACATGTCATTGGATACGAGTCCAGAAAGCTTAAGGAACATGAGAGGACTATGCCACGCATGACTTGGAACTTGTTGCCATTGTTCATGCCTTAAGGATGTGTAGGCATTATCTCATGGGAAGAAATTTGAATTAAGAACAGACCACATTGGCCTGAAGTATCTTTTTGAAAAACCAACCTTGAATGCTTGGCAAACAATATGGCTCGAATTTTTAAGTGAATATGACTTCGATATCAATCATATCAAAGGAAAGGAGAATAAAGTCGTCGATGCACTTAGTAGAAGAGTGCATCTCATGCATGCTACTGTTGTCAGTATGCATCAGTCAGACTTGAAGAGAAGAATTTTAGATGGTCTTGTTACAGATCAACATTACCTACAAGTAAAAGAAAACTTACAGCAAGGAGATGTACAACAGAAAATAAAGGAGTATGAGATAAAGGAAGATGGATTACTCATGCATAAAAATAGAATCTATGTTCCTAGTTTCGGAGAAGTGAGGAATGTGGTACTGAAGGAAATGCATGATGTTCCTTATGCTGGACATCATGGTTACCAGAAAACAATTACAATAGTAAGAAGCCAGTTCTTTTGGCTAGGAATGAAGAAGGATGTTGTTGATTACATCGCTCAATGTATGGAATGTCAAAAGGTAAAGGCTGAGCACAGGCACCCAACAAGTTTGTTGCAACCATTGCCAATTCCAGAGAATAAATGTTAAGTGATCACCATGGATTTCATCATGGGATTACCCAAAACGACTAAGAAGCACGATTCAATCATGGTGGTGGTTGACAAATTAACGAAGGATGCTCATTTTTTGTCTGTAAAGATAACGCATGCAACGACTAATATTGCAGAAATATTCATGAAGGAAATTGCTAGGTTGCATGGGATACCTAGGACAATTGTCTCGGATAGAGATACAAAGTTTACCTCCAATTTCTGGAGGGGATTGTTTAAAGGATTGGCACAAATCTAAACTTTATAACAACATATCATCCCTAGACAGATGGGAAAATAGAGAGAGTCAATCGAATAAGTGAAGACATGCTGAGAATGTATGTGATGGATAAGCCATCTAAGTGGGAAGATTACTTACACTTGGTTGAGTTTGCATATAACAATGGGTATCAAGCTTCATTGAGAATGAGCCCATTTGAATGTTTATATGGTAGGAAATGCAATACTCCAGTGAGCTGGGACAACCCAGCAGATAGAGTGGTACTTGGGTCAGAGTTTCTCAAGGACATGGAAGACCAGGTGATCAAGATTAAGTAGAATTTAAAGGTATCTTAGGATAGACAAAAATTTTATGCAGACAAGAACATGACAACTAGAGAATTTAAAGTAGGGGAGCATGTACTTTTGAAAGTGAAGCCCAAGAAAAGATCTTTAAAATTGGGTAGTTGTACAAAGCTGTCAGCCAAATTCTGTGGTCCATTTGAAATATTGGACAGAATAGGGCCAGTTGCATACATTCTTGCATTGGATGCTTCCATGAATGTGCATAATGTATTTCATGTATCTTTACTAAAGAAATGTGTACATGATCCTAACCATGTTATTGATTGGCATCTGATTCAAGTAGAGACGGAGGGAGACTTTTAGGTTCAACCAGTGCGGGTATTGGGCAGAAAGGTCAAAATGCTTCAGAATCGAGTTATAGAGATGGTAAAAGTTCAGTGGACTTGCTACAATCCTGAAGATGCTACCTAGGATCATGAAGATGCCATCCAGGCAGAGTGCCCGCAACTTTTTGAATAAATTTGAGATGTTGATCTCTTTTTTGTAGATGCACCGAGGACATTGCCAAAATAAGGGGGAGGGGATGTAACACTATAGGTTCTGAACCCCCATTATTAAATAATGTATTGTTACAATGCTAAGAGGTCAGAGTGCCCAAACAATTATTAAAAGGCTAGTGTGCCCAAGAAATGTAATGTTTTGATCATTATCAATAATAATGACATCGTTGGCTGCTAGACAGACAAGGAATAGAGTTATGGGGGGCTATGATTCCACAAGAGAGGGGGCTTGAGAGGCTAAATGTTTATTCCTATTCTAATTACCCTTTTTTCTAAGGGAGGGGATCGGTTACGAGAGATTCTTGGGGAAGGCCAGGAGGTTCTTGATTTCCCCCACGAAGTTACTTAAACCTACCTCTGGTCTGATGGGGGGGTTCGACTGATGGATTGTCTATTGATTTCATGTACCTTCACTCATTTTTTCCCTCACGCACTCCCATGCACACACTCCCATCCACCCCCTGACTCCTCCATTGATCCTTCCGCATCCGCGTCTTGGCTCGGGAAGGGGAATCGAGTTGTTGAATAATTACCCATGGGATAGTTGGTTTTCGTGGTCACTATTGTGATCCAGTCGTGACCTGGGGCTTGCATGTCTGAAATGCATGGGCCTGTACCCTATTTTTCTCACAACTATGAGTCCTGAGAGTTCCAACATTGAGATTCTGGACCAAATGTGTTGGAGGCCCTGGCAAGAAGGAGAAGGAATACTTGAGGAACTGTGTGGCAGAGAAGGGTGGAAGTCCATTCTCTCGGGTGGCACAGGCTTGGTAGAAGAGAGTTGGGTACTTGGATTGTTGTGGGTGTTGGGAAACCTGAGAGATCTTGAGAGCTGACTGGTTTGGGAACCCAAGTACACTCTGGAATCGTCCTTGTGGATTCATAGCCCTGGCTCGGAGGTGACACTGTTGTTGAGACTTGGAGCAGTGGTGTCTACAGTTGGGTGGAACATCCTTAGTATGCAGCCAGTTGGTGTCACCTTTTTATAAATATAAGTGCTCGTTGTTGTGATAGTATTATCTATGTATGAATGCATTTCGCTATGTATTTAATTATCGTTTAATTGAATCTTAGATTATGCATGCTTGCTGCATATTGTTGTGCATGTTGTTAATTCTCTTATTTTATGCATCCTTAAATACAAAAGAAGGTATAGACAAGAGAAAGAAATCCAAGAGAAGGCTTGAAGGTAGCGTACCCGACCCATGGATGGTTGGGTATGTTACAAAATTCCTAACTAAATATTCCACAAAGTCGACCAAAACTTCTTGTTCACTTTGTATACAAACCTTGTGGGTTGGTTTTCATTTGGGTAACTAAGGTGATATAGGTAGATATCTAATTTTCCGAGAATAAGCTTGAGTAATATTACATGAGCATTGACCTTAGGGTGGGAACATTGCACATGTGAAAATGACTCGAGACTTTCAAAAATAGAAGAATTGTATTTGAACATGTATCTAGTTTAGTATTGTCACTTCTGATATGTAAATGACTGGGTTGAGTTTGATGGGTTCAAGGTTCAGAGGAATGATCATGTGAAGAATGAGTATTTCTACTAGCCATACAACTCAATCCCTCCTTCTAGCACTAGTTTTTTTTGACACGGTAACAGTTCCCTTCAATTGACAAGGGTACTCCTTAATGTAAAGTCCCAATTAGACTTCACATCATTTGGGATAGGAGACCCATATAGATTATAGCCTAACAACCATTACTTAAAATGAGGGGGTGGTTATGGAATGCATAATGCAATATGCTAATGTTCTATGTGCATAAATGTAAACTAATCTAACCTATCCTAGCTAGGAACAAAACTTAACCAACAGATAAAATTAGTTACAAGTTCCTACAAATATTTCTTAAATAGAAAGTTATTAAAAAATGGAGAAACACATAAGCATTAGTAGAAGTGTAAAGTATAATAATAATACAAAATAAGGGCTATAAATTTAATGTAAAATAGTTAACAGTTGAACAATATAACCTTATAGTGGTATTAATGATGACATAAATACTAGAAGAAGTTCAAAACATGCATAGCACATCACCATTGCTTCTCTTCAAAAATGGCCTTGAGGGCTTCTTCTCATTATAATTTCTCAAAAGAGTTCTCATAGTTACAACTAGTGAAAAACCCTTATTACAATGCATTATTGGGCTTATAAATCCTTCAGGAGGCAACTTATTCTTGGGACTTCTTGACGTCCCTTTTGGAAATTCCAACCTCTCAACTTCCTTTTTTTCACTTTTTCCTAGAGACTTTATGAGATTGTATTTTATTTACAAAATAACTATAATCAACCTTTCTCTTTATCCTAGATATATGCAACCCAAAATTCATGTTTGGAGGAAATGCCTAGGACATGTCTAAATATAAATTTCTCAAGAGAAACTTCATATGATATTAGTTCCTTGGGCATGGGCACCATTTCTCTCTTCAAAGTGCTCAAAAATGAGATAATTAAGTTTATCTCATTAGAGGGACTAGCAATGTGTTATTTTAACACTTCTTTAGTGATATTGGGAGTCATCCCAACTACACTCCTTTTATTATTAATGTTGTCCTCAAGTTATTTCAAAATTTGTACCATGGACCTAGGTGCACCCATATCACCCAATGGTGGTAGATGACATCGTTATATAACATTTTCAGCAGCCAGGCATGGGCGCTTTCAATTTCTTATTAAAGTTGTAATTTATCTTTTTCTAGTGTTGTATTGTTTGTCTGACAACTAGATACGACTACGTAATTTAGTTGATTCTCCTTTTATTTCAATCTTGGTAAATATTTTGGTGCATAGTGAGCTAGACTCCATATAGAAACACCTATTTATCTTTGACCTTTTCCAAAAATGTGAGGAATTGTGTGGCAATGTCTTGGAACTCCTTAAGTCTTATATACATATACTTTTGGATTGTGTCGAATCATCTTGCAACTCAAAGGCTCCAACTTTGAATTTTTCTAGGCCGGTTATGCTTCCTTTATAGTGAGTTACCTCTTGTTCTAGTGTCCTAATTTTCATCTTATACTCCTCAATTTCTCTAGCCATATTCCTGACATTCAATTCTAGGGCTTGAGAATGTGACCCCTACAGATGTTATGACAATGAGATTTATTTTGGTTTCATCCATGAGGGGGGTCTTAGTCATGACCATGAGTTTAGGGGCTCTTAATAGATTTAGATTTTAGTTCAATTGCTTCACTATGTTACCTCTTGTCTTGTCAAAAAAAAAATGAGTTGAGGATTGCTACCATGTATGAATTGGAAGGGATAATTCCACCCAATTAAATTTCACCTAATAGAAAGTTTCATCCCATCATTATAGTTATGGGTGTGCCATAATAGGTCTCTAAAGGGCCAATGTCCATGGGATTTGAGCCTCTCGTCTCTTCCTCTCTTTTCTTGTCTTCTTCATCATTCTCTCTTCTTATTTTCTTTTCCTTTCTTCTTCTTCTTTTATTTTCCTTTCTTCTTCTTGGTGAAGCCTCAGTGCTTCAACTTATTTCTCCAATCTCTCCTTCTCTACTACTACTTTGGTTGTTACTTCTTCCTCTAATCTCTTCTTCTCATACCACTCTCTTTCCATTCATTTATTCTTTGCTCAAGAGCCACTACCCATTCTAAAAATTACCTCGTTTAAGGATATATCCCTTCTATACAACTCTTCCAACTACCATACTTCATTCTAGTATGGCCATGTATATTTACAAGCATTATAGTGCTAGCTAACCACATCTAGAGGGTTGTGTCTTTTGGATATTTCTTCTCCAAAATGAAAAGTGGCCATATCTTTTTCCTCAGCTATTGCTTCTTTAATGCATTTTAAATTGTAGGCTCCCTCATAGAAAGGTAGTGGAGGCCATGAGGCTTTCTTGTCATGAGCAAGCACTACTCCAACTCTATGCACAAAGGTCTGATATCCTACATGTTGTAATGATAACTTATCTAGGGTAAATTTAGGAAGTAAATGAGGAATTTTAATAGCTCTAGAAACCATGATGTAAGTTTATTTCTCAATGACATACCAATCACCCACCTCATTCATAGATTGCATAGCCTTCTCAAACATGCATCTTGCTAACTCACATAAAAGAAACTAGTATAGTGGAGCTATGAATTGCTCACATATATGGGTATAATGTATCATGTACTAGTGTTCCCATACGTTTTGATAGTAAATGTGGATGGGAGTCTCACTTGGTTTCCACTGCCAGCCCGTTTAGTTTGAGAATGTTTTGATTAAGGATAGTTAGTCATTAAGCTTACTTATCTCCTGTATACCCCCAAAAACATCAAAATTCCACCCATTGAATAAAAATTTTAAATACCTCCTTGATTCATTCACTCTAATCATAGTTTCTTGAAAAAATGGAAATCTCTAGATTGTATTTCTCCACTACCCTTCTAATGGATATTTTTTGTGAGAGTATCCAAACCCATCTATGTTAAGGGATAAAATAATCCTTTGTTAGATCTTAATGAGGCTTTCCATACTCTAAGGGCCCCAAAAATAGTTAATTATTTACCTTCTTGAATCTCTTTCCATGCATTCTATTGGGATGGATTTAGAAAGGATATCATTCCTTGTGGTAATTGTGTTGACGACTAATCTATGTCAGCATCCAACTCTCCTTCAATTACAACATGCCCACCTTCCAGTTATCTTGTTGTGGATATTAGGTGATATTTTTTATTTATGCAATATAATATACATCAAATTTAAGGGAGAAATTCAAGTTGATATAATTAGAAACATCGCTCTCATCTTCCCCTATCCTATGAAAAGTTAACCTCCTTTGAAATGACTTCTCCTTCTCCTTGTTACCTTCAAATCTAATCTCCTTCTACTAGGTTCCAATTATTTGTAAACAAGGTTGGTTTCATGAATCCTTTCATTCCTCATCAATCTTGATGTTCTTACCTTCTTTATTCTTTTTCTTAGTGTCTTTCTTCTCATCTCTCCCATTTACTTGAATCCTATCAACGAACGTTTACTCTTCTAGTTGGGTTTAGAACATGTGATGCTTATCCTTATGGATAAAAACCATTTGTATCACCTATTCAATATCTAATCATTTAATTTTATTAAAAATGGATCTATTTTCCATTTATGTGACTAGATCTTAGAGGGTTTTATCAAAAATTTCCTAGGAGCCCTACAACCCCGTCTCTATAGATTTTTTCTTTCCCTTTATAGGATATGGGTTCCCCCTAGATTGTTTACTTGTCTTTTCGATTGTTGTCTTGGGTCACCTCTAACTTCAATATTAGATTCCTCATATGCTCCATTCTTATTGGGATAATCTCTTTTCACATATCCATAGGTTTTGCAAAGAGACCATCCAAAAGGAATTTGTACATAATCAATATACCACCTATAGGACCACCTACCTACCTCTATATCCATAGAGTCTAGGAGATCATCATGTAGGTTCAACTCTAAGCAATTTTTTTCTATTGAGGTTACCTCCTTCCTTGGAATATTTTCATCACTACCAAGGATTACCCCCATTTTTTTCCAATATCCCTAAGGTGTTATTCTTGCAACAATTCTACAGGTAGATAGGGTCATTTGATGCACATGGGCATTGCTTCAGTAGTCTCCTTCAAGGGATAAAAGAAAGATATAATTTATTTAGTGATAGTATAGCATTATCCTAACACAACTTCCCCTTACTAGTCACTTATCTATACCTTCCATTTCTAAAAGTGAAGTTGATCTAACATTTATCTAGGATGTGGAAAATGGGGGTGTAACCCAACTATTGATTCTATTCTTTTCTTATCCATTTTGAATTTTTTTTATCATAGATTACCCTCCCATGAAATTTGTCAATTAGGTTTGTTTCTTGATACAAATTATCTAATCAATGACCACATCTTTTCCTAACACCAAATTCATCTTTTTTTCATAATTTTATGTAATATTTCCCTCTTCTCATCCTCATGAGACTGCAAATCTCCTTGTTGTTTGTACTTAAATCCTCCCACTCCTCCTTTATTTCTCTTATATTCCTTCCAGCTAACTATTCTTCTATCATCTCTTGGGATCTATGTCCCTCTATATTAGAGGAAAATAATAATTTGTTATACATGTTCCAACATAGAGAAACGCCAATGTCATCTAGAAAATCTTTTCTTTAAAAGGATTCCTCTCCATAACCTACTCATCCATTACCCCCTTTACATATTCATCATCCTCTTTTCTCTTGTCCTTCCCAGATTGAAAGCTTGACTTTTCTCTACTAAGGTTCCTTTGGATAGAAAAATTGACTTTTAAATGAGGGATTTGAGTAGGTTGCATCCCTTACTCCATTCATTCTCTTTGTGGATTAGGGATTCCACTATGTATCACAATTTCTCTCTAAGGCCTCGTCTTTCCATAATTCTCATTCATAGCTTGATTAGGGATACCTTCCTTACATAATCCATGGTTAGTGATTGTCACATCTATGTGATCTTATGTGAATGTGTTTCCATAGGAAAAACCCACATCAAAATATCTCATGGTTTGAAAATAATCCATTCTCTATATTTGTGGCTTCCACTAGGCATATTCCTTCAGTGGAATGGATCCATCTCCCCTTTACTTTAATATAGAATTTATATATAGGTATCGGTTATCCTAATTCAATAAGAGGGAAAACTAATCCCTATCGTATTCAAATCGTAAACAAAGGACCCAAACATACCTCTTTATGGCATTCTTCCTTTCGAGAGATATTGTGGTCTTCTTATCCCCTTGTGTTCCCAAATAGTCATGTGGTGGGGAATATAATTCCCACAGAAACCTTCAATCAAACCAATGGAGTAACCGATCAAGTTCTCTTCTTCCATTATTAGGTATTCTTCTCGTGATTTACTTTTAAGCTTAGGTTGAAATTATTCATGTGCATGTGAAATTATTTTCACATTTCATTGTATATGGTTGTAAATAGTTCCTATGCATTTAAACTCATAAACATAAATTAATTAGGAAACCCAAGGAAGGGACCCTACACTAAGAAACTAAACTTTATCACATTGTAGTAAATCCCATCAAATAAAAACATGTCCCCTCAACTTTATGGAAAACTTTACCTTAATTGGGTCCTTAATTTTCTATACTCGAAGTACCTTTCCATCCCACTCATATAAACTATTAATTATTTTTCTCTCAAAATTACGTCATAGTGTGAAACTTTGACTTTGGATCGCTTTTGATCTTCAAATTTCTGATCAACTAGGTTGGGACATCTCCTTTGATTTTCTTTCTTGTCTTCATGTTGTAATTTTGAAATATTATATTCTTATCTCCATACTATTTTCTTGTTTTTCATTCTTCAATTTTTCTTCTCAATGATTGTATCTTCAAGTTTACACAAGTTTTACCACCTCCTCTCACCATTGCTATAATTTTTACCCACATAAATCTCATATTGCTATCTTCAATTTATTTTTTGATGCAAAAAAAAATGGTGTAGTGGTAAGGTAAGGGTCCACTACATGAGCTCGGTGCTCCCAAACTCAAACCACATAAGTTTCTTAGGAGAAAAGAAACAAGTAACTTAACTACATTCATTCACATATAAGATATAATTTAAAATACACATAAAAATATTTATAATGGTACACTCATTATCATTATTCATCGTTAGGTTATGATACCTATAATTCTAGATTATCTCCTATAAGATATAATTTAAAATACACATAAAATTATTTATAATAGTACACTCATTATCATTATTCATCGTTAGGTTATGATACCTATAATTCTATATTATCTCAGGCATATAATTTACTTGATTCTCTTTTAGACTTATTTTCTTTTGCAAATTCAATTACTCGTACTATATTAGTGCACATATTCTACAACATCATACTCTGCTTCTTGCCACTTAAATCCTCTAACTCCATAAACTACATCACACCTTCATACAATTCATCATTGGGCATCCAATCACTCCAATGTCGTGTGTCTTATTCTCTTGCAACTTTCCTTTTCACATAGACAACGTGTTCTTCCTTGGTTATTATGCTCACATAATAACCAAGGAAGAATAATCCATAAAAGTCCCTCTTTATGATGTCAATCTATGATGTGGGTTTCTAACCCAAGTCAAATTTCACATGGGATGCAACAGGAAAAGATGCCCAAATCAAAATATTCACCCATAAGATGACCCCTCCAACATGCAGTGTTGCCTTAACATTTGTTTTTTGCTTTTTGATTATTTGATATTTATGTGTCTTTTATAATAAGGATCGATGGTTATTGTGTGCATAAAACATAATTACAAAATGAAAGAGATGTAATCAGAGAATAATCGCAGATTATTTGCTTTAAATATACAATTTATAATGAAATACAAATACATCTGGAAAAGAACCTTTAAGACAAAGAAAGAAGGGGTTTTTTATCCTTTGCAACAGGCCTCTCGGTGTTTACCTCTTCTCCTCAGCTTGTTTCAAAATAGGGAAGCAACAGTTGATCTGGTTGATTATGTTAAAGATGCAGCAAGGTGAAATTGCTTGTATTCATGGTCTTGATGAAGTAATGGTAGGGGAATTACAATAGAGTTAAAAGTTATTTAGAAATTGAAATGCATATTTATCTTCTAACACGGTGTCAAATTTACCTTGTTTACACAAATAGACAGATTCTTAATTATTCATTTATTAATTGACTATGCATTAGGAAAACATAATAACAAGCATAAACTCAATGGATACATATTCATAAGAAAATAATGACAAACCAGTCATGATGAAAGAAGAAAAATGATTTCCGCAATTAATTGCCACAAATTTGGTGAGATCCCATATATTTTCCCAATTGAAACACGAAAATCAAATTACATAATCCTCCTTTCAAGTCCTTCTTGAAAAAAAACATCCTTTACATTTTGTGTAGAACTAATATATAGAGGAAAGGGGCCAAGAAGTAGTTACAAAACATGACTCTTCACCTTCCTTCTTGATTATCCACAGAGCCTTTCACTCATTCATATGTCAATTGGAAATCAAAAGCATCACAAGTATTACATTATTGACTCTATGAAGTCAAATTTGTCTCTTATGTAGTCATAGATTGTGCCTAATATTTCATCTTAGTCTATAGACAACAATCTAACTATGTTAGGCTCCTCCACTAAAGTGGTCAACTCAAGATGGGTGATTCTTTGACTTGGGAGGCTTCTTTCTTCTTTCCTACATACACTATATTAGCAACTCCATGAGATTGTCCAATGGTATGGGTATTTTCATTCTGAAACATAGGTATTTATGGGACTCTACCATTGTCAAAGCCGCAATCAAGTATCAATAATTGTCTTGAGATAAAACATCTAGATCTTCCAATGTATCTCTCAGAGTGAATTCGACCTATTTGATGCTAGAGGATATTAAAGATTCTTCACTTTGATCAACCATACATATATTGGTGGGGATGGGATTGTATTTTTGTTACCAATTAGTGATATCCTCCAATTGTTCTGTCTTCATTTCCAAATCAGCCACTCAGCATTCCAACTATGGTTTTGCTATTGTCGTGTTAATATCCAAATATTTGCATGTATGAATACGGCAGTAGTAATCATGAATTAATGGCACCACCTTGTCCTTTAGCATGTGAGTGAAAGTGACAAATTCAGTGAAGTTGTCTTTAGTGTTAAAAATTATTCTTAAGCAGTTAAATGTGTGTAGTATTCTTTAACTTTAGTCTATTAAAACAATAATTGCATGAATAAGGATCACTGAAAGAAATACATCCACGGTATACACAAGATTTATCCTGGGAAACCCTCGTGGGGGAGAAAACCCAATAAATCTTCTTCAATAAAGATTCTTCAACAAGTACAATGTCTCTCTCAAGAGAGATCTCACCAAAACAAAAGATCCACCAAAAACCATAACCAAAACAGTGTAGTGCACCACTAGACCAGGATAGTCCTTTACCAAATAACCAAAACCCTTTATTGAGACACCCCTCCTTTGTAGTTGTGTCACTCCTTCTATGTAGTTGCATCACTCTCCAAGAATTGTGCACTATATGAGAGAGATAGTTGTGTGTGTCTCCAAATGAGGTGTTAGGCCTCTTATAAATACTAGTTGGACTGCCTAGAATTAGGTCAGGGTCGACTTGTCCTCTTTACCCTTCTAATTTACTTTTTACTTGTCAAGGTACAATACGGCCGACTTTTACAAAGTCACAATAGGGCCAACTTAAAAAATATAATATAACATTAATCTTAAGGGTTTTTTCTTGGTCAAATACAATATGAATATAATAAAAATATCTTCTGAAGCTACTCAAACTTCAACACTCCCTCTTAGAAAGGAAGGTATTCTTCTAGCACAATCATCACGATTGATTCTACTCTTATGTACACATGACCATTGAATTATTGAGTTTCCATGAATCTTTATTGAAGAAGTTTTGTAACCACATGAGCATCCAGGGTCTCATCATTCATATGGGATTTATGTCATCATGGGGCTTTCACTCACCAACTCACACAGAATCTATCATCTAGTTCCACAATGAACTAGTAACCTATGGTTGGTACACCAAGCATCTAATCACGGGGATTCGACGATGTAGTGTGCACACACTACCAATCTAGTCCAAGGTTAAGAAACACCTCCAACCACACATGTTGGTCCACCAACTAAAAATTTGGGTAACTAACCAGCCCTGAAGGCATGGCATCTACTAACCTTGTTTGAGGTCATGCTAACTGGTGCCATAGTCAGTAACTTTGCGTACCAGACTTTTTCACTTGAGTAGCAATTTTCATACCAGGATTTATCACTGGGGTAGCAGGAACTTGGCGTACCAGGATTTATCACTAGGGTATCCATCTGTGTACCAGGATTTATCACTAGGGTAGCCATCTGCATACCGAGATTTATCACTGGGGTAGCAGTAACTCAGCGTACCAAGATTTATCACTGGAGTATCCATCTTTGTACCAGGATTAATCAATGGAGTAGCATTAACTCGATGTAGCAGGCTTAATCACTGGAGTAGTCGTAACATGTCTGTGAATGACCACTTGTTGCTTCTGGCACATGTTGAAGTTGTTTCGCTGGATCACAACTGTAACTCATCACTCCCTCTCTGGACCACACCAAGCTTGTCTCTGAAGTACACAAACTTCACTTTAGACAGAGGCTTGGTCAACACGTCATCTATCTTCTCATTTATAGCGACATATTGGAGCTTCATTGCTCCCCTATGTACCATATCTATGATATAATGGTACATGATCTCGATGTGCTCGGAATTGTCATAGAACATTGGATTCTCTTTCAACTTCACACAAATCTAGTTGTCACACCAGGTACAAGTTTCCTCTTACTCAATATCAAACAAACCTGCAAGTAGTTTATGAATCCACACTGCTTCGTTGCTAGCTGAACAAGTTGTTATATACTATGCTTTAGTTGTACTGAGTGCCACACTAGTATGCTTCCTATTGAAACATGAGATCACAGTTGGACCCATACTGAAGCAACATCCAGATGTACTCTTATGGTCTACAACACTACCAGCCCAATCTGAATCAGTAAAGCCTTGTAGGCTTATCTCACGATCTGAAGCATATCTAAGTCCATAATCAATTGTACCCTTCAGGTACCTCATCACATGTTTTGTTGCAACCAAGTGAACACTTCTCGTCTCAATCATAAACTGACTCAATGTGTTCACCATAAAAAAATATATCTGGCCTTGTGTTCATTAATTACATCAACGAACCATTCATCTATCTATACATGGTGGCACCCACTGTCTCTGAAGATGTATCACTCAACAACTTTAGATTTGTCACCATTGGTGTAGGCATGGATTTTCAATCCATTTTGAATCTCTTCAAAATCTCAACAACATATTTTCCTTGGTTAAGTAAAATCTCACTTGGTCTCTACCATACCTCTAGACCTAAGAAGTAATGCATCATGCCTAGGTCTTTCATCTCGAACTCTGCAACGAGCTTCCTCTTACTATCAGTGATGAGATTCTCTTATCCTATTAAAAATAGGTCATCCATATACAATAGTAGTATCACTGGTCCACCATCCACAACCTTGAAGTACAGGTTGGAGTCTACTTTACTTTTGGTAAATCCCAAGCTCATTAGGAAGTTGTCAATTCTATTGTACCATGCTCTGGGTGTTTTCTTTAACCCATACAACTCTTTCGTCAATATGCACACATGTGATTGATTTTCATGTGTCTCAAAACCTTGTGGTTTCTCCACATACACTTCATCTTCTATTACACCATTTATAAAATCTATCTTCACGTCCATCTAGTGTACCTTCCACTTCTTTATTGTAGACAATGCAAGTATGGCTCTCATCGAAGTCTATCTTTCCATGGGAGAAAATGTCTCCTTATAATATATTCCTTCTTTCTGGGAGAAACCATGTGCCACGAACCTTGCCTTGTACTTCTCGATACTTCCATCTATTGAATATTTTGTTTTGTAAATCCACTTGAAACTTACAACTATCTTCTCTTTCGGTCTTGGAACCACATCCCAAACATAATTATTTATAATGGACGGGTACTCTTCCACCATGACATCCTTCCATTCTTTCTTCTTTCCAGCCTCTTCATAACTAGTAGGCTCGGCATCAATGATGTCACGTAGCGATTCCACATAGCTAGAGTAAAGTTGTGGCCTCTTGCTTTCTATGAAGGATCCATATGGAGCACCATACTTCTTTGCATCTGGAATTATTTCCTGAGCCCAAGATGGTCTTCTCTTCTTGGTATTCATCTCTTGGGATGAATCTGTACGTATATGTGGTTCTTCCATATCATGATCTTCTAGTAAAACATCATCACCTTTATCTGTATTTGTAACTTTGGGAGCTTCAGGCTCCTCATCATGAACCTCATCTGAATGTTGTTGTCTAGATATATTGAAAGATGTATCCTCATCGAAGGTGGCATCTCTTCTAGTCTCAATCTAATGGTGACCAGATATGTAAACTATGTATGCCTTCGATGTCTCATTGTATCCAACAAATATACCTTTCTTTCATGAAGGTTCCAACATCGATCTATTGACCTTGGGGACATGCACATATACTGGACAACCAAATATCCTTAGGTGTCTGACCTCTAGATTTTCACCTGTAAACATCTCTTCTAGTGTCTTTTTCCCAAGTACATTGTGGGGAATTTTTTTCTACACATATACAACGGTCCTAGCTTCCTTTGCCCATAGATGCATCAGTAAGTCTTTATCATGAATCATGGATTTTACTCCTTCCATGATTGTACGATTATTTCTTTCTGCCACACCATTATGTTGAGGATTGTAGGGATTATAGAGCTCCCTCTTAATCCCAACTTCATTACAGAATGACTTGAATTCATTTGAAGTGAATTCACCTCCATTATTTGATCTCAAAATCTTTATTTTCTTTTCAGACAAGTTGTCAACTAGTGCCTTGAACTCTTTGAATTTGTTGAACACTTCATTTTTAGCCTTCAAAAAATAGATTCAAGTTTTACGTGAGAAATCATCAACAAATGAAACATAGTATACATACATGTTGAGTGATGCTGATGACATCGATCCACACACGTCTAAATGTAAAATGTCCAAGACTCCCTTAGCTTTTATGTCACTGCTTGGAAATGGTTTCTTCACATTCTTTCCTTGTGCACGTCCCTTTCATATTCCTTCATGGTCTACTTGGATTTCTAGAAAACTTTTCACCATCTTTCTCATGACTGGTAGGGATTTGTAGTGTATATGAGAAAACCTCTTATTCCATAGCTCACTTGGAGTAATTTTATTGTGTACTAATTTTGAAACATAATGTCATTTTAACTTCTATAAGCCTCCTTCTTGTACCCCAATCACTGCGGCATCATCAATGGATTTTCCTCTAGGCCACATGAGGACTTCACCGTTAATGAAAGAAACTATGAATCCTTTCTCATCTAAACCTGAGATAGAAAGGAGACGTTTCTTAAAACCAGGTACATATAACACATCCTTCATCTTCATTGGATTTTTGGAGTCTAACTTGTAGGATTCTTCTCCTACTCCTTTAATGGGATATTGATAGTCATCACCTAGCTTCACCTTGTGATGTGAATATTTTTTAACTATATATTAGAGAGATTCCTTATAACTAGTCATGTTCTTGGAAGCACCACTAACAATAAGACATGTGCCACTTCCATGAGTGATTGTACATGTAAGAGCTGATATCAAAACACATTCTTCACTTGAGTCTTCTTCTTTAGTTTTCTCATGATAATGTTCATCATCTTCTGTGGCATTAGAATGATGTCTTCTATACTTTCCTTTTTTGACCTGACCTTCGGAGTTGGGACAATTTATGGAAATGTGTCCCATCTTTTGAAAAATGAAGCATTTGTAACTTGAGAAATCCTTCTTGAATTTGTGAGACTTTTGTAATCCATGACGTTTCTTATGTGAGTGAACTTCCTTCTTGCTCTTTCCTTTTCGGGTATGTGTTGTTATGGCTTGATTTTATTCATCACCTAGTTTCTCTTCTCTTGAKGCCAATATAGATTCTTCCTGAGTACAATCCTCCCACATTCTGTTAAACCTTGTTATCTRTCTTCTTAAACATATTCCCTGAATGAATTATTTCCAAGATCTGGGGAGACCATTCAAGGTAGTCATTACCAACTCACCTTCTCTGATTGTGTCTCCAATGGATTCTAGTTATTCTTTGATCTGAGACACTCTTGTGAAGTGTTATTGTATAGTTTCTGAACTTTACATCTGAACTTTGTTTTCTCAAGGTTATCTTCTGGTTGATATTCTTGCCTTCATACAGTCGGGATAAGGCATCAAACATTTGTTTGGGAGTAGTCGATGATGAGATGCGGGGGATCAAATGATCCTTGATGGGATCAGTAATGATTCTCTTTTCCCTCACTAGGTTCTTTTTATACTTTGCTTTGGCCTCATCTTCATCAGGTTCCGGAACTTCTTCCTTTACAAAATCTTCTAGATCATTCTCTTCTAGAATTAGCATCACTCTGTACTTCCATGCTCGGAAGTTATCAACGCCTTCAAGCTTCTCATCAAGTTTGGTATTGGGTGCCATCATGTGCTTAAACAACACAATAAAGAGATAAAACTTTTCAAATAAGGTTTTGTACTTACCATATATTATTATACTAAGGTGACCAGTTCCAACTTTAATTCTGCAGCGACCAAAACTAGGGTTTATGAGGAAACCCTAATTTTCCAAAATGTGAATTTTAGAATTCTTCTACGAGGGAAAGGTGTGGCCTCATAAGGCGAGTTATTTGGTGGTCTTACTTTGACCAACACCCTTCAATAAGTAGGTGAAAACACCTCCTAGGGTATATGCAGTTGCAGGCAGTTGCAACACCAGTTGTAGTTTACAAAACTTCATTAAGATGAGAATATATTCCTAATGAAATATGTGCTAGGGTTAGGAGAGTATCCCTATGGTGTTAGTTTTCTCAGCGAGCTCTTCTAAACTGTGTAAATGGATTCTTTCGGGCCTGCTCTGATACCATGTTAAAAATTCTTCTTAAGCAGTTAAGTGTGTGTAATATTCTTTAACTTTAGTCTATTAAAACAATAATTGCATGTAGAAGGATCACTAAAAGAAATACATCCACAGTATACACAAGATTTATCTTGGGAAACCCTCGTGGTGGAGAAAACCCAATAAAGCTTCTTCAATATAGATTCTTCAACAAGTACAATGTCTCTCTCAAGAGAGATCTCACCAAAACATAATATCTACTAGAAACCCTAACCAGAACAGAGTAGCGCACCACTAGACCAAGTTAGTCCTTTACCAAATAACCAAAACCCTTTACTGAGACACCCCTCATTTGCAGCTATGTCACTCCTTCTCTGTAGTTGTGTCACTCTCCAAGACTTGTGCATTGTATGAGAGAGCTTGTTGTGTGTCTCTCCAAATGAGGCGCTAGGCCTCTTATAAATACTAGTTGGACTACCCAGAATTAGGTAAGGGCTGACCTGTCCACTTTACCCTTCTAATTTACTTTTGACTTGTCAAGGCACAATAGGGCCGACTTAACAAATATAATATAACATTAATCTTAAGGGTTTTTTCTTGGTCAAATACAATATGAATATAATAATAATATATTCTGAAGCTACTCAAACTTCAACATTTAGAAGCTTTATAGTATTCAATTTTGTTTTCTTATCTAAAAATGAAGTCTTTAAGCTATGAGTTTTCTTCCATAATCTTAAAGTTGGATTTTCCTTATGTGTGCACTGTATCAATCCTAGTTGTATCTAAATAAAGTGGTGTAGAAGGTAGGGTATCCACAACTATAGATTCAGTTGTTTTAATCACTATTTGATTTTCATTCGTTTTCCTCTTGATAGCCTTTTTCTTCCTATCATATTCAAAGGTCTCTAAGATAGAAAAAGGTTCTTCATTGTCATAAATCTCTGGAAAATCCTTGAGTAATTCTTCTATCCATGATGTCCTCGTCATAGAGATAGTTACTTTAGCAACAATTCTCAAATCCAATTTTGTTGGTTGTTGGATGTTATTCCTAAGCTATTTAGTTCTACGTAGTTGGTCACCATAACCTAGGGTTCGGTAACTTCCTTTGTTCCTAGAGCCTTCGCGTTACTTTGACCCCCTGCCAATTCGACCATCACCAATGTTGGACACATAATCCTTGCGACTATGTTACTTATGTAAAGAACATTGTAAATATCACTTGTGAGAAATATGAGGAGTCGTAGGTGATAGGAAGAGTCACATGGAAGGTGAAGACCAACTGTTATTCAAATTTGTATTTATAAATGTTTCATGTTAATGCAAATCATCAAGTGTGTAGTTGTAATTCTACCCATACCTGGCCTATCAATGGTATTAGAGCATGTTAACTCCATGATAATTTCCTCTTGTGCCCCTCTGTCGTATATTCCATTCAACCTCGTGCTCTATCACTTTGGTTATTCCCTGCAACCTCATTTTTTTTGTCTAGATCTTGAAAAACGCTAATCTCCTACTCTCGATCTCTATATACTTCAACGTGGATCTCTCTACCCATGTGAAACTCTTTGTGTGCCTCTCAGATAAACCCTTGTGTCGCTCCTTTGTTGAAATTTCTTCCCACTTCCTCTCGTCATTCTCTTCAATGCAAAGGAAGAGTAATGGAACCAAGATTAAGAGAGAAAATTGCATTCAATGTATTTTCCCATATCAGTTGAATCCCATCTCTGTTAGCATAAATTTCTTCTAGATATTTGACAATAGAGACTCCCCATCACTCGTTATGAAATCCGTTAGGTTCTCATGGCCTTTCAATACCCCAAAACCCCTATCAGATTTCGACCGATTTATACCAACATAGGTGGTGTTTCAATGGTCCTAACTCTACGTTTTAATAGTTGAACTAATACACTTTGGTGGGTATCACAATCATAATAAGTTGGAACATGTCACTATATCTCATTCGCACTACATTCTTCATATCTTCCACCACTTAGATTTCTATTCTTTGAGAATGTAATTCAGGTTTTTACAAATATTGTCGTGAATTGTGAGAGTGTCTCGTCCCGGTTCGTATCCTCATGTTTGAAATCCTCATATATTCTGGTATTAGACATGTAATCCTCCAGAAGTGCATTGGGGATACGTTGAAGATGGATATGTTTATTGGCATTGAGTATCAAAACATATTGATCTGGATTATTTTCGACACAAAATGAGAGAGGAGATATAATAAAAAAATGTACAGAGATATCTCAGATATCCAATAATATAATAGAAATATATTAGAGATGAAAGCATAAACACGGAGATACAGTAATACACCATTTCTATCAATGAGTGAAATGTACAAAACTGTAGAAATACAGAGTGAAAGGCTTGCTAGAATGGTGGTAGCTTATCTCTGAGAAGAGATGTTACGACTACTCACATTCGCAAGAAGATGCTTATTAAAATGAGGCTCCAAAGGCTTTTTTAACATAAAGAGAATCCAAAACCCTAACCTCGAAAGATGAAAATCCAACTATTTTGTGGACCTCGTTTTGGGTAGTTTGGTGTATCAACATCCCAGGGGCGTACCTTGGCATATGATCTTCGTTTGGGGCACACGATAGCTCATTGGAAAGGTATCGTTGAGGAGATTCATTTTGGGGGCTTAATCAGGGTCCTGATCTCTCACTAAGGTGCTCGATCCTGAAAAAACTTCATTTAGGCCCTCAAAATGGCCCCGTAAGTTTAGGAACTGAAAAACTGCTAAAAATAGTAAATTGTCATAACACTGTTTTGAGCCAGTTGGAATAGGTGGGTGGCCACTGATATCCACTTGGATCAATCATCCCTCCTTAGGAAGCAACGATGTCCATTGCGTTGAGTTTCTGGGGGAGAGGGAAAAGTGTTTGTTGAATCTGCATCTTGATGAGTTGTTTGCATTGTTGGAGAAGTTGTGTTGCTTAGCTTGTTGAAGGTTGTCATGAACCTGTGGATGGAAGGATTGGACCTTTTTAACCATTATGGCTACATGATATAACTATGTGCAAAAGGAATCATTGTGCTTTGCTTCAATATTTTTGACCTGCTTCTGTTGGACAGAAGGTGCTTGGACTGAGGCTGCAGTGGTTGCGATGTTCTTTTGTTCATATTTTGAGCATACTGTGAAGAAGTTGAATTTTGTAGTATGAGATACTACCTTGTGGCACTGTTTAGGTGGGATAGTAGTTGGAACTACCTCTGGTATCCTGTAGAGATGACCCCCAAAGTAACAATGACACTATGGAGTCGAGACTCATAAATAGCATGGTGCTTCCACATATATGTTTGGACCAACAAAAAATCACAGACATCCCGTGGGGAAACATCACATAATACATCATCCTTGAAGGGTTGGATGTGATATGACAATCAACATTGTTGGCTAACACAGAGGTCTCATCTCTGGTGAAGCCACTAGAAGTTGTATGGTTGTGGGTGTGGTGTTGTCGGCAATCCCACTTGTTTGATGAACTCTACTGAGATGAGATTCTTCTGGCTTTCGTTATCAACAATAAAATGTAGCGGGGTCCCCTTCACCCACATCGGTGAAAGAAAAAGGTGATCCCCCTCTTCAGGATATGTCGGTTCTTCTGGTTGAATTATTGTGGTTGTGACAGTAATAGTGGGGTCTATGTCGGTGATCTATATTTTCCCATTATTTTCTGAATCATATATTGAATCAGGGTTCGTCTCCTTGTCTTTGATCTCAACCACCAATGATTTTTTTGAGTGACACTCATCAGTGTTGTGCTAGGGGATTATGTGGAAATCATACCACTTTCTAGTGTCCTTCATCGTCTTTTTGTTACCCTTCCTTTCCTGTGGCTTGGACTGGTTTTTAGGAGGTTATTTGTTAGGGACGTCTTTATCATGATTTGGTTGTTGCAGATTTGTAGACCTGAAATCCCGTTTTTTCTGGGGCTTAAATTTTTGTTTGATTTTAACAACATATTGATCAGCAGCACCCAGTGATGAGATGTCTATAAAATTCATTTCAGTTTGGATGTATATTTGTATATCCCCATGGTATTTCATAACCAAATGTCGCTCGGATTCTTTGATACCCATCTTGGTGCGCAAGGTATGGAAGGTATTGATGAACTTTGGCACTTCTTGTCCCCTCTCTTGACGCAACATGGTCCATCTCATGTACTAGTCATCATAGTTACCAACATGATAATATTGTTCCTTGACCGCATTCACAAAAAAATTCCAAGTGGGCTCGACCCCATATATTTCAAACTCCTCTATGGAAATTTTATCCCAGTAAGTTTCCAACCAATGTTTAACATGGGGGAGAGAATTAAGGAGTGTGAAGGTGATATTTTCCCTGTTGGAGAAATTGTGAAAAGAGAAATAACCTTTTAGCAGATTTAACCATTTTTCTAGGCTATCTGCATCTATTTGTCCTTCAAATACGGAAATATAAAAATTAACTTGTACCTTGAAAGGAGAGGTGCCTCCAAAGTGGTTGCTTGATGAATATGTGCCTGTTGTTATCGACAGGCATTGAAGGATGTGGGAAAAATTCTCCATCTTTCATCCCTTTGTTGCATGAGAGCTCGCTCAAGCAATAGATTGATAGAATCTTTTGCTCCATCATTTTTCTTTTCGTCCACCATGGAGGGTTTTTTGGGCATGCAAGAGAAATTTTACTCAAGAGAGACAAGCTCAAGACCCAACTTTCTATACTCGGACCTCATCGGGGACATGCACTGAAAAACGATCAAGAGCAGCCTACTCTGATACCACTGATCCAGATTATTTTCGACATGAATGAAAGCGAAGATATAATAAATAAGCGTACAGAGATATCTCAGATATCCAATAATGTAACAGAAATATATCAGAGATGCAACCATAAACACAGAGATACAGTAATACACAATTTCTATTAATGAGCGAAATGTACAAAAAAGTAGAAATACAAAGTGAAAGACTCGCTAGAATGGCATCATCTTATCTCTGAGAAGAGATGTGACGACTACTCACATTCGCAAGAATATGCTTATTACAATGAGACTCCAAAGGCCTTTTTAACATAAAGAGAATCCAAAACCCTAACCCCATAAGATGAAAAGCCAACAGTTTTGTGGACATCGTTTTAGGTAGTTTGGTGTATCAACTTCTTGGGGGCGTAACTTGGCATATGATCTCCATTTGGGGCACACGATACCTCGTTTGAAAGGTATCATCGAGGAGATTCATTCTTGGGGCTCAATCAAATCCTTTGGCTATTATTGAGGTGCTTGATCTCGAAAAAACTTCATTTAGGCCCTCAAAATGGCCCCGGAAGTTTAGGAACCAAAAAATTGCTAAAGATAGTAAATTGCCAGAAGACTGTTTTGAGCTAGTTGGAATAGGTGGGTGGCCACCGATATCCACCTGGATCATATATAGATGGTTTCACAAGGAGCACAAATCATCATTCATTAATGATTATCATTGGCACTTACTAAATTCTACCATAGAGCATTTGTTTTGTTGTAGAAACATCATATCATTCTAGGCATTGCAATATTTTGAAGATTGGGCTTCGGCTCCGAGCCCACGAGCACTCATGTGCAAAACCCACATTATTGGTTTTTTTTTTTTTATAGCTCTGATGCATAACTCAAATCTGTTCACGATTTTTTGAAATATTTCCCTTGTCCTTGCACCTCCTTTAGTGATTGTGTTGAAGTAGTTGGTGTTTGAAGATGCATTCACTAATCTCCATCATCGGCGTGGTGTTGACTGGTAAGGAAAATTATCGAGAATGATACAAAAATATCAAAAGCACTATGATATTCAATGACTTGTGGAATGGAACTTTCGAAGCATTAGTTGTCAGTGAAGAAGAAGTCGAATAAGCTACTAGAGAAGCATAGCCAAAGAGTAGAAGACCAACCATTTCTACATCAAACAAGGATTGTGTCATATGGAAGGATAAGGACCAAAAATTATATGTTGTGATTGTTGCAACATTAAGTGAAGAGGTGAGTTTTCATATTATTTCCATTAATGACTCCTATAGTGCTTTGAATATATTGAACGACTTGTATGACACTCACTCAGAATTGGAACTCATACAACTACTAATGAAGCTCTTCAATTTAGAATTGAAGAATGATGACCCTATGTCTTTATCTTTTGAAATCAAAGCCATAATGCATGACATTGAAGCCACTATAGTGAAGATATACCTCCCTCTCACAACCTTCATTAAGCCCCTCTACCCTACATATTCTTACTATATTGAATCTTTTCAAGCTAGTGGTCAAATGAAATCCATAAGTTTCATAACATGAGAAAGCCTTTGGAAAGAATTCAACTTGATCCACCAGTGAGATTGTGTGCCTTGCTCAGATTGGGAAGAGTCAACCACATGATTCTTCTAGAGGATATGGAAACAAAAGAGGACATGGAAGAAAGACTTTCAGAGGAAGGGGGGTAAACACAACCAAAGCGAGAGATCCGGTCTTCATTGTACTTGTTGCAGAAAGAATATGTCACATGAAGAAAATGATTGCAGAGTCGCATTGAAGAAGATTAAAGACAAACATAATCAGGAAGAAGACAAAGGTAAAACATCAAAGCCAACGAAAGGTAAAGCACCTGAATGTGCTCATTACATTGTTCCCCATTGCAATTAGGAGAAACTGAAGATTTGTTTAACACTTCATGTACTTCTTGGCACAAGTGAAACCTCCCACGTGACATTTTGAAGAGACTTATTTGAATATTTTAATGACAATGTAGATGGCATAGTGTATTTTACAAATAAATTGAGTCTCAAACCTTCAAGAATGGGAACCATTGGGCTTAAACTACCTGGACTCTCGGATTTTCTTCTGCATAATGTGCTCTATCTTCCTAAGTTGCAAAGGAACTTGTTGTCCCTTGTGTACATCCGACAACAAGACCACTATGTTCATATATTTGGTGGAAAAGTTGAAATAAGGAAGGATTTGGACAACATGGTTATTATGATCAGAGTGGAAGATGGAAGATTGTTGAAGCTGAAAGGGACATCTACTCATGCATAGAATTTTTCATACCTCTCTCATCAAAATGAAGGTACAATGCCATCTAGTCTCTTATGGAAAGTTGGAATTGGTCATATTAATTATGACAACCTTCGTGTATTGAAAAAGAATGGTGTTTTCGATTTGCCTATTATTCCTAGTAACTTGAAGCAATGTGATGTTTGTATCCTTGGAAAGCATATCAAACAACCATTTCATGATTTTATTTTCATATCACGTAGAAAACTTGAACTGATACATTTTGATTTTTGTGGCCCTATTCTTGTTCCTTCTACAAATGGAAAAACATTTGAAAGTATTCATCCTTATGAGGTCGGAAAGATGGGAACCAAAAATTCCCTAAGACGAGATGGAGGTGATGTAGATAATTCAAATCCAAGTGATGTAGATTACATGGATGTTTCATATGATTGTGATTTGAATTTATCTACTAAATTTGAACCAACTTCCTTTGAAGAAGCTACTTCTCATGATGAGTGGAAAGAAGCCATGCAAAAGGAATATGATGGCATCATCAAGAATGGGACATGGACGCTGGTGGATCCTCCATTCATAACCAAACCAATTGGCTACAAGTGGGTACTCATGAACACGTACAAATCAGATGTCTCACTTGAAAAGCACAAAGCAAGGCTCATGGAAAAAAGATTTTCACGAAAAGAAGGTATTGATTATGAGGAGATTTTCCCCCCCACAACAAAATGAGCTACCATCCGTACTCTATTTTCTCTAGAAGCACARAATGGATGGAAAATTCATCAAATGGATGTGAAGACTATTTTCTTGAATGGGGACTTGAAAGAGAATGTCTTTATGTCTCAGTGAAAAGGTTTTGTTGTGAAGGGACAAGAACAAAAAGTATGCAAATTTATAAAATTCTTATATGGCTTGAAACAAGCACCGAGAGCCTAGTGTGAAAAGCTAACTAAGCATCTTCTGAAATTGAATTTCAAGCACTTCAATATTGATGATGCAACTGTGTTTTTCAATAAAGTTGGAAAAACTATGGTATCTCTTGTAGTATATGTAGATGATTTGTTGATAACAAGGAACAATGAAAGTTATATTGCATCCATAAAGAAAGAGTTGAAGAAAGTTTTTGAGATGACAGATTTGGGACATTTTCACTACTATTTAGGAATTGAAGTGATCCAAAATCCAAAGTACATATTCATCTCCCAATAGAAGTATATTGGATAATTGTTAAAAAATTTGGCATGGTTGAGTGTAATCATGTTTCGACTCCAACAGAACAAAATTTGAAGCTCACATCAAATGAAGGGAATAAATTTGAGGATGCAACCAAGTATAGACGGCTTGTGGAAAGTCTTGTCTACCTTACCACCACCAGACCAGATATTTCATTTGTTGTTTGGATTCTTTCTAGGTTCATGTGAAAAAACCTTATGAAGGAAATTGGTCTGCTATAAAAAGAGTTCTAAAATACTAGAAGGGAACTCAATATTTTGGACTCCAATACTCTAAGGTGGATGAATTCAACCTGATTGGATATTCTAATTCAAATTTTGTTGGGGATACATAAAATGGTGTGTCAACTTCATGCTATCTCATAGTCTTGGATCGGAAGCTATCTCTTGAAGATCACGCAAATAGTCAGTTCCAGCAGATTCCACAATAGAGGTGGAATATGTGGCAGCAACAAAAGTAACGAGGGAGATTGTGTGGCTCAAGAAAATACTTGAATATCTGTAGGGGAAACAAGTGATTTCCACTCCTCTTCTAGTTGACAATACTTCTACAATCAAATTGGCCAAGAATCCCATATTCCATGATCGAACTAAACACATCATCACAGAGTATCACCTAGTTTGATATCATGTAGAGGTAAATACTATTCACTTGAGGCATTGTTCCAAAAATGAGAAAATTGCATACATCTTCACCAAAGCGCCTGGAAGAGAAAAATTTTAAAAGTTCAGAATGATGCTTGGACTCATAAACACTCCTTCTTGTTAAGGGGATGAGTGTTGGATACATAATCCTTGTGATTGCATTACTTGTGTAAATAACATTGTAAATATTATCACTTGTGAGAAATATGAGGATTTTTAGGTGATAGAAAGAGTCACATGGAAGGTGAAGACCAACCATCATTCAAATTTGTATTTATAAACATTTCATGTTAATGCAAAGCATCAAGTGTGGAGTTACAATTCTTCCCATACCTGGATTGTCAACCAATCTGAGTTGCATGTGTCTCTACTACCTTAGTAGATGGTTTCCCTAGATCAAGATCATTTATCACAAGCACTTGAACGATCTCAAGGATTGACTTATGCAGATTTTATTCAACCCTCTCTCAATTGGATGAATCTTACTTCTTGGGTTTGAACTAAGTGGCAATCCTTATCTCTTTTGCACTCCTCTTCCAGACATTCTTAGTGGCAGTATTAAGTTCGGCTTTGTTGTTTGAATTGGTCTCCAATCTTACCACAAGTGTCATGGACCTTAAAATATCCCAACATCAACTTAAAGAAAATCATTTCATTGGCTTGTACTAGTGTTGTGACAAGTTAAATAATCTGAAGGAACCTATGGTGAGAGGGTATGTTGAACAAGACCTTCCTATGTTCCCTCAATTTTATGTTGGCCCTAAAATTAGTAGTTTGATATGCCACTTCCATAACAACTACTCTATCCAAGATGTGCTTGGGTAGGATTTGCAAAGTTTAGGTACATTCATAAATGCATAGATAGTTTTCATCCCACTCCACATATCAATTTCCAATGGGTTCAAGTGCTTTCCAAGCTTCCTTTGGAAATATTGGACAAGGATTTTTAGATACAAGTTCATACAATGGAGCCAAAAATTCCTCTCACAAGTACTCATAGTGTTCTGAGTACTGATTACTCCACAATTTCTAATATTGAACTAGAAGCGGTGGAAGTGGTGGAAGTGAGCGATGTCACATCTTGCAAAGCTCTGGAAATGCATTCATTGAATAGACTATATCTACCAGGAATGATTTCATATGAGACTAGGGAGACTTCACTACTAAGAGAAGTGACAGGTGATTATGTTATGGGAGCTTCCCTCCAATGTGTTTTGAACAAGTTGATGAAAGTATGATTATGTGTGACTCTTATGTTGGGATCAATATCATTATACACTTCGAAAAGCTTCAACATTGTTAGTTGTTTTGTCTCCTTTCTCCTTGACCTCTTTGCCTTCTTTGAAGTCATACTTTGAAAACTATACTTACAGACTCATTGAACAATCCAACATTAACCATTAACTAGAAAACATGCATGAGAACCGAGGATTAAAATTGAGCCTATCACTACCTGTCAAAAGCCTCACAACACGTCCAAGAAGTGCCACTAAAAAAATGGCCATCCAAAAAAAAGTTTATTTTCATTTTTACACATTTTCAAAGAAGTGCAAGGTGCATATTAAAATTTCATAAGGAGGGTTATTCTTCAAACAACCCATGCCATGTAAATCTTTGGTGAGTGACACGTCCGCATATAACCTTTTCCACGTTGCAACTTGTCTTCAAGTTTTGAAGTGAGGGCTCATAAGTCAACATCCTAACTCCGCATAGTAAATGCATTATATGACATGGAATTTTAATACTAATGGTGAAAAGAAGGAATGACTCAAGAATCAAACTACCTCCTTTTCACACTACATTGATTCTATAATTTTTAGATAGGAAGCACATAAATCTCTGAGCATGATCTAAATATTTTACTAGATTTGAATGGAAAATTAATAAATGTTGAACTTAATATTGTTTGACAATATTAATAGTTTATTTACTTACTCCAGAATAGTTTATTTAATATTAATGTTGAACTTTATATACTCCAAAATAGTTTTATTGTTTATACCAACTTGCATTAATGTGATGGAAATGTAAAGTTACATTCCCTATTTGTTTTGTGGAATATAATTTAATATTACCAATCTATTTTCTAGAAACATCCATGGCATCACCAAAACCATGGTGGTATTGTCATCATCAATTCTCTACACAACCTTCCAAGTTTTAGTCAATGTGTTTGTTCTTCGCTAAAATAGCATACAGGTTTGTACTCTATCTATTTTGTCGAAAGTACTATTTGAATTCTTGTTATGTTTGATTTTAGTAATTTGAATTGTGTTGGTATTTCCCTTCTTTTGAACCATCCATAGCATGCCCAAGACTCTAGCATTACTACCATCCTAAATTGTCTAGAATTGTTTGTAAGGCCATTTTTTTTTAAACTAAATGAGAGCATTTTTATTCTTCCAATATATTCTTTGAATTCTTGTTGCACTCGAATTGTGTCGATGTTTCATTATGGATTTTCTACCATTGTTTGTTGGAAGTTCATATCCAATAATGTGGCTTTGAATCCTTATTTATTTATGATTCTTTCAAGGTCATGTGTTCACTGTTAGTTTCAATAGCAAAGGGCCCTCCACATGGAGCAAAGTTAACTATTGACTTTTGTTGACTTTGCTCCATTAATTTCGTTGACTTTGGATAGAATAGGCGATCAAGATAAGAATTATGTGGTAAAAATGATATAATCAATAATTAACATAAGAATTATGTTGTAAAAATGATATAACCAACAATTGATCACCTTACATGCAATATATACATAATCATCAGGTTGACTTTAAAAATGGTATCATCGTTACATAATCATCAGGTTGACTGGAGTATATACATAATCATCAAGTTGACTTGAAAAATGGTATACATAATCATCGTGTTGACTGGAGTATATACATAATCATCAGGTTGACTTGAAAAATGGTATCCTCAGTTACACAATCATCAGGTTGACTGGAGTATATACATAATCATCAGGTAGGTTGACTTGAAAAATGGTATCATTGGTTACCTAATCATCAGGTTGACTAGAGTATATACATAATCATCAGGTTAACTTGAAAAATGGTATATATAATCATCAGGTTACTGGAAAAATTGTATCATTGGATGCATAACCATCAGATTGACTGGAGTATATACGTAATCATCAGGAGCTTACTGGAAAAATTGTATCATTGGATGCATAACCATCAGATTGACTGGAGTATATACGTAATCATCAGGGTGACTTAAAAAATGGTATGGAAAAAAAAAATCGCCGTTGCCGGGGATCGAACCCGGGTCACCCGCGTGACAGGCGGGAATACTCACCACTATACTACAACGACTGTGTGGTGAGGTAACCGTCAGTACAATATAAACGAAAGTAAATGTGCGTGAGTATAATAAAAAGAAAAGAAAAGAGATGGACAATGTTAAGTATGAACACGAATGAATGGCAACAGCGGGAAGGAGCAACTTCATTTCTGTTGGAATATAGATTTGTCAATACGACTGTTGTAGTCCGGTTTGGTCTGTCAGCGTAATAATTAAAATATCCAAATAAAGTAATGAATGGAATCTTCCTTTCCTTTTTTCTTTGTAAACATCTACCATTCATTCATTAAGTTAAATCGCTAGTTCCTTTCATAGACACAACGTCGTCTTGTATCCCATCCAATCCAAGATCTAACTAAACATATATAATATTACCTCTTTATCTTTAATCAATTTATTTCTGCTGGAGTTTTTCAGTCATGGAGGGCGTTTTGTCTTTAGCATTGCCATGAAAGCACACTCAAAGGTAGGTAGTGTTCAACGTATTGGTCAACGCATGAGATTTACATTGTGCTCCCCATACAAACATAAGTGGATCAAAGTCCACTCTTATCATTTTTAAGATAGGACACTATTCATTACAACTACAACCATAATTTTTAGAAGTAGCAGATGCAGGGGATGTTCTCCATCTTAGAAGTAGCAGATGCAGGGGATGTTCTCCATCTTAAGGAAAATCAAAAATTAAATTTCAGATGAGAAATAGGTGATACCATCCATAAACAAGCAAAGGTGCTGGCATTGTTACAGGGGTTAACCCTTCTCAAGAATAGAGGGATCAAGCATCTCATTGTTGTGAGTGATTCTACAATGATAATCCACCATATGCAATGTCAATCTTCGCCTAAAGACAACCATCTAGGTAGGCTCATTCACAGAGCTCAAGGTCTAGCAAAGAGTTATGAATTCATTGAGTTCTTTCAAGTTTTGAGGTCCTATATCAAATTAGCAAATGTAAAAGCAAATGAAGTAGTCTTAGTTGAAGTGGGAATGGTAAGGGGCTCCAATTTCATCCCACCTCCCATGAATCATTTCTGTAACAAACCTACTGCTAAAACATCACAAAAGGACTAAAAGGAAAACCACTTGAGGTTGCTGTTCAAAGTTGTTGATTTGGTTTGGTCACACTGGCTGAATTACTATTGAATTGTCAAAGCAGTAATAAAAACTACACTCTGTAAGCAAAATTAGAAGACTGTCAACAGAATTATTAATAACCAGTAACATAACAAACTACTCATATAATCTTGCGCTAAAGTATATGTTTAGTATCAAGTAGTAATAGCTTGTGGTTAAACCAATCAGCGTTTGAACCTACAGCACAAAGATGGGATGTAACAAGTTGCTCTTATACAGGCTTCGAATATGGATTACAATTGTTGTTCACTATGGATAGTTGAATATTGTTCAATCTTTCTTGTGTGGACAAATGATGTAGATATCTAGATTGACAGATAGTGCATCTCCATGTTCCAACAGTGAAATCAAGAAATATCCATACCCTGCGTGCTCAAAAAGTTACAGAGTTTTAACTGCAGAGATAATTTTAGAATATTGTGAATGCCATAGAAAAATACTGGAATTGAAAAGTAATCCTGAGAAAATCTCACTGAATTTATATTAAAAGGTGTGGAAAAAGTTTTAGAAAGCTTGAATATAAGCACCATATATTAGTCCACAAACATATATGCAAAATGTAAGATACAAATTTGTACAAAGCTAGAAGCCACATTTATTTCTTATAATCACCAAAGCAAGTAATCAACAAACTGTGAAAGGACAGACTCAGCAATATATTTATTCAAATGATCGAACTTCAAAGGGAAAAATCCATGGTAAAATGGATGTTACTGTGTCTAAAGTATTGAACTAACTTGTAGAAGCTGGATCCTTAAGATAGTGGTAGCATGTCAAGCCAAAAATTCTATTGCATGGAACTGTAGGAGGAAAAGAATGATTAAACTACAGTATTAGGATAATCATGTTTTAATATAGGAAATATGAGTGGTTCTACATCTTAAATACTTAAAATATGTTTGCTAAAAGATTTGTCTATCTAATTTGGAGTTAAAGCATTCTTATTTTAAGAGATACACGTTCTATTGAGGCGCAATTGGACCTGAAGACCTTTCTTTCAGTTTTCAAATAAAATGTACAAAGAGACAAATAATTTGCATTCTCTCATCTATTTGCAGATTATCAAGACACAAACTACAGATAGAAAACCACTGCAGACACTGTAAATTAACCTTTGCAATGAAGTCTTCTTTCTGGGCCAATTTACTAAACTTAAATGTGTGTTGACGTTCAATACCTGAGAGTTCTTAGGAATAAAGGTTCATTTGCAGTTTAGTTTAGTAGTCTACTAAATCAGGAGTATATGGCATCAATTTTACTTGTAGCTCTTGAATCATCAGTGGCTTCTAATGAATGACTCAGTTCCGAAGGAAGGAGGGTGGATGACTGGTCGTTTTTGGGCACTGGAAACAGCATTACCAATGGTGAAACCCTCCTGATGTTCCTGATCAGAACTGCCAACCAGAGTTTATCTGAAGCCTGCATGAGTTATATTAAGAAGACGAAGTGAAGAGAGAAGCCCAACGTTCTCAATGGCCATGAGCAAAGCGAAAAATGCGCCTTCTATACCAGAAGGGAAAATATTTTCACTAAGAACAAGCATGGAGCAGCTTAAAAACAAACTCATTGTGTTGCCCAAATTTAACTCGTGTAGCTAATCCTCACAGAAGGAAACTTAATAACACCTACATGAGAATCAATATATAGTAATTCGAAAAATAGTTCAAGAAAATGGAATAAGCGCTGAATGAAAATGGAATAAGCGCTGAATACACTCAAGCCTACACTGAATTCTATCAAACCTATTGGAACAAGATGGAGGTTTGTATGTGGTATTATATGCTTGACAGTGTGTATTTTTCTCCATATTTCATATTTATTATTGGCCGCTAATAGAGGGTTAGTGTTTTCTTAAGAGTTTCCGGCCTGCAATTGAAGATAGACACGCCCAATTTGTGCCTTGACATCAACCATTTCAGTCTAGAGTCTTGTAGATATTGAGTTCTATAGTCTTGTAGATATTGAGTTCTATAGGTCAAATTCTACTCACCTACATGCATCAAAGGATTTCCTAAAGGAAAAGTCTGTGATGGGATAATGGCTAGCTGCCACTATCATCCAAACTAGTGTGTTGTATCAAAGAATGTGAAACTACATAGAGGTGTAAGGAGATGTGAGCATCATGTGGTTGAAGTGTCTAAGATTCTTTGTCTCTCTCTATGCGCAAGTGGGAAGGGTGGAAGGAAGTGGGAGTATAGGGTTGTAGTGGAGACATAAGTCATCAACATACATGTAATTGGTACAAACTTGCAATTGGAAGCATATAGGAAGAAGGAAAAGGAATTTGCAGTTTTCATGCAAAATCACAATAAGAGGTATGAAGCACTAGAAGAAAAAATTGGAATATTGCAAGACAAGGTCATCAAACTAGAGAATGGGTGGCAACCTTCTATTGGAATTCTGCAACCCTTCCCACAATCTATATGTGGCATCACTCAAGTATGAAGCAATGAAGGTGAAAAAATAAGAGGCTACACACTAAGGGCCATGACTAAAAAGAGGACATGAAGATAGGCTCATCCAATCAAATTTCTCAAATTGATATCAAGCAAGAAGCCCTTAGTTGACTAGAGTTTCACTAAAAATGGGTCCATGTAATGTTTTGCAAAGTATTGGTTTTATTAAATCAGTTCATTAGGCAACACACTCGTTATATTTATAGCTATAGGCTTAGGACAACAACGTTAGCAAAACTAGTAGGCAATAGTTTTGAATCTTTGAGATATTCTAAAATATCCAAGATAGATAGCATATATATTTATTTTGTATTAACTTGCTAGATGATTCATCTGCAAATAATTATTAATACAAGTCATATATGTTTTTGTTTAAAAATAATAGTAACAATAATACTCAATCTTTCTCATGAATTTGTATATTAAACTAGTTGAAAAAGAGCAATTCACCGCCCAACCATAAAAATCAATCATGGGTCGCACCATCAAGCTAGGTTATGAGACTGCTAGGGTGAATAAAGCACTTATGGAGAACTAATCTCACTCGACCCAACCCACAAAAATTGATAATTTAGACAAAACTAGACGTCTCCCCTCATTACTCTCCTCCAAGCATCTCACACATCCTCCAATCAAGCATGATCTTCTTCCTCTTAGCTAAAAACAATGCAACACAATGCAAGGGAAGGAATTTTTCTTTTCTACCAAAAAATCCCTGAAGAAATATGCCCCCTTCAATGCTCTAATGCAAGTAAGGAAGAATATGATTCAATGATTGTTTTATGGGTTTGTGTAATGGTAGAACATTGGCTCAATTATAGAAATTATTGGCACAATCATAGGGTTACATGGTTGTTGATTGCTCAAATGTTCATGGAAAATGCATCCACGGTAACCATATAGTTCATGGTTTCCACATGCATAGGAAAAGAATGGGAGAAAAAATGGAATACTCAATGGTTGAATTATGAGAGAAAGGTAAGAAGAGACATGTTTCTCGCATGAAGCATAAATTCCCTCTTCCAAAGGATGTCACAACTTGTATTTGGTATACATAAGTCAAAGCTTGAGGTGAGATCCATTAAGGAAGGATGGGAAAAAATCTAGTACTTCTCCAAAGTACATGCGACAATATTATTTTATTGGTTTATTTTCCCATGGATATTTTTTCTTCCCCTCTTATTACGTTGAAGGCATTCTTTTTGTTAAAAAAATTCTTTAGCAGTTAAGTGTTTGTAGTATTCTTTGACATTAATCTATTAAAACAATAATTGCATGCATAAGGATCACTGAAAGAAATAAATCCACAGTATACACAATATTTATCCTGGGAAACCCTTGTGGGGGAGAAAACCCAGCAAAGCTTCTTCAATATAAATTCTTCAAAAAGTACAATGTCTCTCTCATGGGAGATCTCACCAAAATAGAAGATCCACCAGAAACACTAACCAGAATAGAGTAGCACACCACTAGACCAAGATAGTCCTTCACCAGATAACCAGAACAACCTTCATATGTAGTTGCATCACCCTCCTCTATAGTTGTGTCACTCTCCAATACTTGCGCACTATGTGAGAGAGCTTGTGTTTATTTTCCAAATGATGTGCTAGGCCTCTTATAAATACAAGTTGGATTGCCCAAAATTAGGTCAGGGCTGACCTTTCCACTTTACCATTCTAATTTACAATTAACTTGTCAAGGCACAATAGGTTCGACTTTTACAAAGGCACAATAGGGCTAACTTAACAAATATAGTATAATATTTTCTTTTAGGGTTTTGTCTTGGTCAAATACAATATGAATATAATAATAATATATTCTGAAGCTACTCAAACTTCAATACTCCCTCTTAGCAAGGAAGGCATTCTTCTGGCACGAATATCACGATTGCTTCTACTCTTTTGTACACTTGACCATTGACTTGTTGAATTTTCACGAATCTATATTGAAGAAGTTTTGTAACCACGTCAGCATCCAGGGTCTCATCATCCATCTGGTATTTATGTCATCATGGGGCTTTCACTCGCTAGCTCACACAGAATGTGGCATCTAGTTCCACAATGAACTAGTAACCTCTAGTTGGCACACCAAGAAACTGGTCCACAATGACCAAGCATCTAATCATGAGGATTAGGCGATGTAGTGCACACACACTACCCATCTATCCCAAGGCTAGGAAACACCTCCAACCACATAGGTTGGCCCACCAGCTAAAAATTCAGGTAACTAACCATCCCTGAAGGCATGGCATCTATTGACCTTGTGCAAGGTCATGTTGACTAGTGCCACAGTCAGTAACTTTGCGTACCGAAATTTTTCACTGGAGTAGCAATCTGTGTACCAGGATTTATCATTGGGGTAGCAGTAACTCGACGTACCAAGCTTTATCACTGGAGTAGTCATCTGTGTAGCAGGATTTATCACTAGGGTAGCAATAACTCGACGTACCAGGATTTATCATTGGAGTATCCATCTTCGTACCAGGATTTATCACTGGGGTAGAAGTAACTCGGCATACTAGGATTTATCACTCGAGTAGTCGTAATGTGCCCGTGAATGACCACCCATAGCTTCTGCCACATGTTGAAGCTATTGCCTTGGATATCAATTGTAATTTGTCACTCCCTTTTACTAGGGATGTCCTTTTGGACCATGCCAAGATTGTCTCTGAAGTACACAAACTTCACTTTCGATAGAGGCTTGGTCAACATGTCAGCTATATGCTCATCTATAGAGACATACTGGAGCTTCATTGCTCCCCTCTGTACCATATCTCTGATATAATGGTACCTAATCTCGATGTGCTTGGATTTGACAAGGAACATTGGGTTCTCTTTCAACTTCACACAACTCTGGTTGTCACACCAGATACAAGATCCCTTTAACTCGAGATCAAACAATCCTGCAAGCAACTTCTAAGTCCACACTTCTTCACTTCTACCTAAACAAGTTGCTATGTACTCTGCTTCAGTTGTACTGAGCACCACACTAGTCTACTTCCTGTTGAACCATGAGATCATAGTTGATCCCATACTGAAGTAACATCCAAATGTACTCTTCTAGTTTGCAACACTACCGGCCCAATCTAAATAATTAAAACCTTGCAGGATTATCTCACGATTTGAAGCATATATGAGTCCATAATCAATTGTACCCTTCAAGTACCTCATCACATGTTTTGTTGCAACCAAGTGAACACTTCTCGGCTCAACCATATACCAAATCAATGTGTTCACCACATATATATGGCCTCTAGTTCGTTAAGTACATCAATGAACCAATCATGTGTCTATACTTGGTGGAATCTACTGTGTTTGAAGATGTATCGCCCAACAACTTCATATTTTTCACCATCGGTGTAGGCATGGCCATGCAATCCATCATTTTGAATCTCTTCAGAATATCAACAACATATTTTCCTTGGTTGAGGAAAATCTCACTCGGTCTCTGCCATACCTCTAGACCTAAGAAGTAATGCATCATGCCTAGGTATTTCATCTCGAACTTTGTAGCAAGCTTCATCTTACTTTCAATGATGATCTTCTTGTTTCCTGTTAAAAACAGGTCATCCACATCTAACAGCAATATCACTGGTCCACCATCTACAACCTTGTAGTAAAGGTTGGAATTTTCTTTACTCTTGGTAAAGCCCAAGGTCATCAGGAAATTTT
>SNQJ01S0067470.1:0-12882 GCA_010110895.2 Picea sitchensis | reverse complement strand
GAACTAATACAGATTTTTCAAGTCTGCTCTCGGGAGATTTTTTTCCCGTGTTTGTCTTACCCGATGCCTTGGATAGATTTCTCCATGAAGGCACCCTTTCGAGACCACTCCTTTACCTTCTAGATGACCTTCTAGTCTGGTCTTCAAAACCTAGTGTAAATTTCCTGAGGACCCAAAGGAGGATGTTATAATTTAAGTCTCGAAATCTTGCACGAGGGAGAATGGTCCTCATAGACTCCAACATTTTGACATTTCGATACCTGAGATACCCAAGGGCGAGTTCCCTTGCACTCGCAAGTCCCAAAATCTCAACTTACGAAATCCTGAAAATGACAGCGTGTGGATGAGTTGGGACCTTTCAGTGTTTAGGTACCCAGGATACCCTCCCTCTTGCTAAATGCATGAATGAGATCCTTTCGGAGGATCTGAGGCCGGTTACGACCGTAAAAATTGAATGAAGGAACGCATGCGATAATGCCTCGACCCCTTTTTAACCTTCGCAAGTAACGAAGAAATCGGGACCGTCGATCCCAAGACCCATGGGAGTGCATGGACCGTCTAGATGTAGAGTACGCATGGCGGTCGGTAAGCGTTTTGACGTTTCGGCACCTGGGGAACTAGAGGATAAAAACCCTTGTCCTCACGACTCGCGAAATCCCGACATGCGAAACCCCGAAATGACGGGGCATGGACAAGTTAAGATGATTCAGTATTTCAGCACCCGGGATACCTAGAGGCAAGTCCCTTGTACTCGCAAGTCCCGAAATCCCGATGGGTGAAATCCCGAAAGGACAACACGCAGACATGTTACGATATTTCGGCATTTCGAAAATCGGAATACTCAAGGGTGTATTCCCTTGTACTCGCAAGTCCCTAAATCTCGATGGGTGAAATCCCGAAAGGACAACACGTGGACATGTTACAATATTTCGGCATTTCAGAAATCGAAATACTCAAGGGTGTATTCCCTTGTACTCGCAAGTCCCGAAATCCCGACTTGCGAAGTCCCGATATGGCCTAGTGTGCATAAATCTGATACTTTGGTGTTTCGGCTTCCAAAGTGTCGAAGGGCATGAACCCCTTGACGTTTTATAACACAAAATCCCGAAAGGAGAAACCCCGAAATGAGCTTAGAAATGAATACCGATTTCGAAGTTTCGGCTCCCGGGAAACCTAAGTGTGAGACCTCCTGTCTGCGCATATCCCGAAATCCTAGCATACGAAACCCCAAAATAATAATAGCATGGATGAGGTAGGGTGCTTCGGTATTTCAACACCTGGGATATCTAACTGTAAGTTTTTTTGTGCTCTCCAGTCCCGAAAACCCGGTTTGTGAATTCCCGAAATGGGTTGAGCGACATATATATATATATGTATGTATGTAGGATTCAGAGTTTCGGTTCCCAGGAAAACCAAGTGCGAGACCTCATGTCGTCGCATACCCCGAAATCCCGATAGAGGAAACCCCGAAACAATGAAGCATGTTTAGAATTGGCATTTTCATAGTTTCGGCTCCCAAGAGACCCAGATGCGAAACCTCCTGTCATCGCATCCCCCGAAGTCTCGGTATGAGAAATCCCGAAGAGTAGAGTGCCCAGACTTAACCTGGGTTGTTGTTAATCGTGTTAAGTAGTTAGATCCATTTCGGATTTCGGCCCTTCGAAAGACAAGAGAGAAAGGGGAATACATGCACCGCGATTTCCCAAATCGCGAAAGCCGACGAGCACCTCCCCGATAAGACCTGTGGTCATAGTTGTCGATCATATGAGTGCGGTTAAGGGGTAGCAGGGTCTGTATAAGGTCCCGTAGGGATTCGGGGATTCTGTTCATCAGAGAAAAGATGAAAAAGGCCGAAAAATGGCGAATTCCGTAGTGGGTGTGTTATAACATGGGCATGATCTTTATCATTGTCCCATGATGCAGAAGAATTAGATAGTACCGAAGACTACATTTTGTAATTTTTGCGAGTCAGTTGGACATAAAGACAAGGACTACAGAACCTTGGAGATAATGAAGGAGAGGACAACATATGCATATCGGGTGCAGGATGAATTAATGAAAACACAACCTGCGCATCAGCCACAATATAATATCGTGCATCAGTTTCAAGCACAACCACAATATAATAACACACAACAATTTGGAGCACCACCGCAGTATAACAACGCGCAACAATGTGCAACACCACCATAGTACAATAATGTGTAGCCGTAGTACAGTCAGGGACCACAGTATAATACACCGCGCAGAAAAAATCAAGGGAACAGAGGAGGCTTCAAAGGAGGAGGTCGTGGAGGAAGAGGTTTTGGAGGGGGAAGAGGATCTATAGGTTGTCATAACTGTCAGAAACCTGAACACTATGAAATATACTGTCCACAACCACCTGCAACATGTATGTATTTGCGTAGCAGACCATGAGACAAAATACTATCCAACACTTCTAGTAAAGATACATGACAAAAGGAACCAGAACAATCAGAACATCCAATGGATTGTTGTGGAAAACATAGAAGAGGATGGGAAGAAGATCAATATAGTTATTAGAGGTGGAGCTAAGAAAGGAGATGATGCGGAAAAAGAGAAGCATGATATACACTAATGGATAAGGAAGAATGCAAAACCTGAACAAAAGTTTGATGTGCGCAAAGAGAAGGAGACATTCAAAGAATCTAGATAGGAGATTTTGAAGGAAAACATTGCATCGACTTCGGGAAAAAAGCCAGTAGATGAGGTACCAGTGTATGACATGCCTCCCCTATTTGATCAAACCAGCAAAGAGAAGCCTTTAGAGCAAATAAGTAACTTACGGAAATTTTGGGGTCTTGTGTAAAATTGTTGAATGACACTGGGTCTATTTAACTCTTTACATTGGTTGAAATCTTTAAACGTACGTTAAAATTTTCAAGAATTAAATGGCCATATAATTGCTTATGAACATCTAATGCATGCACACTTCCTTGTATCTTATCCAGATGTTCTTCAAAAACACAGAGAATTCAATTATTTGTATTAGTTAACTGTAGGTTGTTATGTTGACTAAACGCAGAATGAGAAAATGAGAAGTAACCTCCAAGTTTCATATTAAATATGGCTATATCATTAATTACTCTGTTAATATAAAACATATATGAATATGCATATTCTCCCAATATTGTGACTCATATGTCAATTGAAAAACTGAATTTCCAACATTTGAGTCCCTAAAATGTTTTAAATATATAATCATTACAAACAAAAAGAAAATGGAAAAGCAACATGGTAAAAAAAATATTAATATTCATCATTTAAAGATTTTTACAAATTATCAAAATATATTCAAAATAGTAATGACCAAACACAAGTTATGACGTGGAACTCAATGAAGTTTATATAAAAATATGTTAAATATAAATAATAAATAAATTATATGATGTAAATATTTTTGCAAAGTATCAAAATGTCTTCAAGATAGTAATAACCAAACACAAGAACTTATGATGTGTAACTCAATCGAGTTTATGTTAAATATAAATAAAAAATAAATTATATGATAATAATAAAATCAAGATCAATAAATAGACTTTAAAAACACTTTTCCTATACTTTAATCAATTGTTTGACCGTTTCTAATATCAGTGTTGTAAGTATATAAACTTTTAGAGTTTGTACACTTCACTTATATAAAATCTCTTTGACATAGATGGGAGGACTTAAGATATTTATTTTCCATAGTTGTTATCAGAGTTCTCTTTCACAACGTGAGAGTTCAGTTAAGTGGAGAACATTATATTGGAAATGGAACTTTGTTTATCATGAAAATGAAATCTAAAGTTTATAGGACCTAGAATTCATTATGATAAGTGGAAGAGGAAGCCTAGAATTTAGAAGAGGGAGAAGTGTATCATATTAATTACGGATCCCCTGTACCTTATTCATAAGACTTTAATGATAGATTTTAGATATCAAAAAAAAAATTAAATAGAATTTAAAAAAATAAAATAATTTTGTAAAATATTAAAAAACAAATGTTATAATTTTCATAAAAAGTTAGATAAACTGTTAATTGGGTTTATTCCGAGTGGTTTTTGTTAAGGGGTGTTTTCCCTCACTTAAGTTCAATTCTAGCAAATGACATGTTGAGCTCTTAAATGAGCAAGCTATCCAAAGAGGGTTTCCCGAGGAGTTATTCCAAGTTAAAAAAAAAAAGTTAGATAAAGTAAGAAAAATCCAAATCATTGTATTAATAAAGTATTTTTCAATATTTATTTTACTTGATAGTAATTATTTTGATCTTACTAATTTCAACTTGTAATGTTTAGTATATGTTACATGTATCATATGATTGACTAAAAAAATCCAATATATAAAGATATGTCTCGCTTCACTCATTGTCTTCGAAATGTAATCGATCACTTTGGAAACTAGCAGTATTGCAATTATATGGATCAATTTTTAATCGTAAAGAAACTCAAAAATGATGTCTTTGTAGCTATAGTAATTACTAATTCAATGCTCAGAAGATATTAGTCTCCAGTTTATATTTCTTCTGCTTGGCTACTCCTCGAGGTATAATGTTGCAAACCTAACTTAGAGAGAGTGTTGGTATTCATCTTAAGGTTTCTTGCAAAAATGAGATCTTGCATTTATTTGTGGGATGTTGCAGGAAACACAAGAGTTGCTAAGTAACTGCTCTTTCTTAGATTTAGAAGGCTAAAAAACCCAAGCACATGCATTGTGTTGAACATTTCATTTCAACAATGCACAATTGAAAAACAAAAAGGGCTACAAAGGGATGTTGAAAAATGGCCAAAATATTAGTTATTTATTCAAAGTTTCCCCAAAATCCCCTCAATGGCTACTAGTCGGTTCTTACCATCCTTGAGCTCTTTATTAATCTCCTTATAGTTGTAGGTCACGACTTGGTTTGCAACATTGGAGAAAGTTGGAGCTCCTTTTCATGAAGGCCTCATGGAAGATTACCTATTTCTTTTCCTTTTCTCGAAGGAACTTAGTCGTGCACCAACCCAAAATTGAGATAGAAGGTTCAAGGGATGTTGAAAAATGACCAAAATATTGATTATTTATACGACATTTCCCCAAAATCCCCTCAATGGCTACCAGTTGGTTCTCAATGTCCTTAARCTTTGTATTCATCTCCTTATAATTGTAGATCACAACTTGGTTTGCAATATTGAAGAAAGTTGGAACTTCTTTTCWTGAAGACCTCATAGAAGATCTCAATGTCCTTAAACTTTGTATTCATCTCCTTACTTGGTTTGCAATATTGAAGAAAGTTGGAACTTCTTTTCYTKWAGACCTCATAGAAGATTACCTATTTCTTTTCCTWTTCTTGAAGGAATTTAGTCATGCACCAACYAAAAATTGAAATAGGAGGATATSAACWTAAAAAAAAATAGAATTCAAYGCAAAGTAGTTGYTTGAATAGAATATAACTAAATTGGTTTTTATTCATTARGCTATTAAAAAKAGAAAAAGAAAGCTTGATTGCTCACTTTCAATTTGAATAATGCAATCTGCCTGCATTCAACCATAGCCATGCACTTAYTGTAGGTTGACTGAAATCTTTACACATTCAAATTCTAGCGACAACTCGGGCATGAGCGGAACGTCATGTATTCACAAGTGAAGTTTAAATCTATTTATTTATGAAATTTAAAGTTATTATCTTGAAAGACAATCCAATCATTAATAAAAGAACATCTAAATATTATAAAGATTTTATTAATTTTAATTTAATTAATAATATTTTTTTTAAATATTATGAACATTGGGATAAGTATATTTATTAAATCTTTATTAATTTTAATTTAATTAATAATATTTTTTTAAAATATTATGAACATTGGGATAAGTATATTTATTAAATTTGTGATTAAAAAACAGTTGATAAAGAAAAATTATTTTTAATTCTATAATTTACTTATTGTTAATATTAAATTGAAACTTTGTTATTTTCTAAATAATATATTAAAATATACAAATAGTATTATACAAAATATTATAGTAACTACGTTACATTCCATTTTGTTTACATTGTTAATTAAAAAATTGAATCATAATCCAAAAAACTTATAAATGAAAATATAAACTTTAAAAACTTCTTTAAGTATTAAATAAAATTTAAATAAAAGCTATAAAAAAAAACTTGATAAATGAAAATAGTGGTGTAAACTATTAAAATATAAAATGAAAAATGAAAAATGTTATAAAATATAAAATAAAAATAAAATTTAAACATCAATAAAAAAAAATTATGAGCAATGAACAATAAAATAATAATAACAAAAGTATAAGTAAATTATAAAATTCAAAATTAAATAAAATTGTAAAACAAAAAATATAAATAAATGAAAAAAAAATATGAATAATGGAAAAAAAATTGATCGTTAATTATTAGCATATTTGTCTCATAGAAGTAAGTCGAGGTAGGTTTCGAATCACTGACTTCACATAACAGAGTGTCTTAACAATACATTTCATCATCGATTTCCTTACATTTCAAGGGCATGCACTCTAGCCTATTAATCCCATCTCATTTATTTATTTTTCACATTATGATTGAGTTGTACCAGTTACCCACAAAGATGTCCCAATACATAACAATCACCCTCATTTCCCTCTTAATCCATTATTCCTCCCACCATTCGTCCATTTATAATTAACTCGTTGGAATCTTTTTTGGGGGCACTATACATGACTACCATTTGCATACTAATATTAATGAATAAAAAATAAAATGAATTATTGAATAGATCCTCTATTGATTATTCATCTATCGTCCCAAAAAAACACCTTCTATTATTGAGCATTTTAATCACCAAAACAATTCGATATTCTCTTTCCCCACTTTGAAATATTCTCTTTTCCCACTTTAAAAATATGCTAATTGTATTATAACCTCTTTATTACTCCTAACAATTATGATTATTATGTTTTTTTTCATATATACTTTTACATAAATCAAACACACTATAATAATATTTCACACATGGTTTTCTTAGGAACATATACACAAGCCTTAAGTTCAAGCCTACCACTGGGACGTATTCATTCACTATTCGTTTTTTTCCTTTAAACTCTATACTATGACTATTTATAAGTTTTTTTTTTCAAATTTACACCGCAAGTTCATTATCACTTAACCCACCTAACTTTGACCCCCATAAAATAAACCATTTCATTATAACATATTTACATTTAATAGAATACAATCCAAAAATTAAATTTAAGAAATTACACTATTTGATTAAAATTAAGAAATTACAAAATCTTGTTATTGAATAAGAAATTAAACTAATTAAATTAACTCTCTTTTTCTAAAGTAAACATGATGTCATGTGTTTTAGGGAACAAAGGTGAGACTTTTGAGAATTTGATTATATCTATTGTGTTTCATGACCACCATGCACACTTAATAATGTGTTAGTGTATTCTTATGTGGGAGAGTCACTTAATATTACTATGTAAAGTTATTTTAATTGGTTATAATACTTAACATTATATATTTGAATAAAAATTCATAAGTATGTATAAAAATTTAATAATTAATTTTATTAAAAATTTATTAAATTTTAATAATTATTATTATGAAAATTTATTTTTTATTATTATATATAAAAATTTAATAATTAATTTTATATATTTATTAAAATTTTATTAATTTTTATTAATTATTATGAAAAATTGTTCTTTATTATTATATTATCATAAAAAAATATTTATTTTATAATTATTTATATTTTATATAAATAAAAAAATTAATTATATTTTATATAAATAATAGCATTTATGATAATTCTTAATGTGATAATCCTTTCCAACTTCAAAACTAAAAACTAAATTACCAAGATTAATATTAAACTTTAAAATGATCATTAAAATCAATTAGCAAATTGTTTTACCTCAAACTACGTCGACACCTTTGATTCTAAAAAGTTAAATGAGCAAGGGATTATAACTAATTAAGATAGTCATCTCAATAGTTTGAATTCTTAGAGATGATTATCACATCAAAATGCATATTTCATATACAATATGGTAAACATTCCAAATGCAAGGAGTTTGGGGATTTTAGCTAGGGTAAAGAACACATTCTCTCCTTCTTTCTTTTTAATAATTTTATTAAAATATATATATATTCTTATATGTTAGAAAAATAAATTCATGTTATTTTTAATGTAAGATAGTCACTTCACATTATCATTAATCAATGATGCTACATATTATGTTAATGTTATGGTAATGTTATAATTCTCATTTATTAATAATATAATAGTTATGGTTAGATTAGTTTGGTGGTAGTTCACATCATGTTCACTTTATCTGTTATTTATAATAAAGGAGATTCATTTGTATAGGCATCTTGTCTTGTGCATTAGATATATTGTAAAGGGATGTTTCCCCTCTGAAGTGTCTTTTTATTCATTAACTCTTTATCTTTTAAGACATGGAGTTACATCTTCTTTCTATTCTTATGTTATTTGGGGAAGTTGGTTCATAACATTTGGTTTAAGAGCATATGACCCTTGGGTTTGGCTCCTTCAAACACACCACCTTAGTATTTTCACTAAAAAATAAATTATAGAAAGTTTTAGATAGTGAATTTTTTTGGAGCTTGAGGAACCATAGAGAAGTACATGTGGTAAAAAATTCAAGTTTTATTTCCCTATACTTTTGTAAATACGGGATGTGAAAATTAGGGTTTTTTAGTAGTACTGGAACTAGTCTCAAACGGGGGTTCTTGGTAAAATAGTCATATCTAAAGCTAGATATGTCCAAATTGAGTTCCACCAGTTCCAATGGAAAGAAGAAAAATTATAGTATTCCAGGTTCAAATTTTAGAAGTAGATCTAAAACATTGGACATGTAGCATAGTGTACAATATTGCTTTCTTGGAAAGGCCAAAATCAATGATTTTTGGGAAAGTTACCATAAGTTTTTGTTGGCCCATCAAAATTTGTTCAAAGCTATAGTATTGAAGAGAAGAAATATCAGTATACTATAGGTCAAAAAAATGCATACTCAGAGGTGGACGGATTTCATAGTTACATCAAGTGGAAAGTTGACCAACAAATCAATATTTTTAAGGTATGTTCACTTGAAACTTGCAAAACTTTTATTGGAAGATATGTTTGAGATGATTCAAAAGGTGTGGTAGATAGAAAATAGAGGATCAGTCTAGTAATTATTGGGCTCACATGACAAGAGGTGGTGTAAAAAATTCTACACCCGCTAAACCTTCAAAGAAGTCATTCATGACTTATGAAGAAAGTGAAGAACACGTAACCAAGCATCCAAATTTTGGAATCAAGTTAAGGAATTTGATGATAGGACAATGAAACAAGTCGATTTGGTGTATTTTCAAACAAAAATAGAAAATAATATAGATCAAAAGATAGAAAATTGCACAGTTTCCTTGAAGACATGCTCATATATACCTTAGATGAAAGGCTCTCTAAAAGTGATGATGTGACCCGAGGAACTCGTGAAAATAAAGATAGTACTAAAGTTAAACAACCTTCCATAAATAATCATACCCTAGGAAAATTTAACTCTAATATTGGATGATCTGTAAACTACCATGGATATTCCACTAGAACAATTTGTCGCAACAAATCTGATAAATAAAACTGAAATATACACTATGAAGGTTAAATTCCTTTAGATTCCAGAATATTTAGTTACTAATTTTATGCTTAATGCACAAAATAGATAAAATTCGAAAAATAGAGAACAATAAAGTACAATAACATACCACCTACAAGATAACACAAAGATTTCCTCTAGGAAACCCTTATGGGAGAAAACCCAGCTAGAAGGTGAGGTTGTTTTTCTCTCTCTTCTTTGGTATGGAAATAATGCAAGTACAAAGGAGAAGGCACTCTCTATGGAGTTACTTGAGACCTGCGGCCAGTTAGGCTGCTACACAACATAAACCCCCTCTGTTATGCTCTCTAATTCTCCACTCTCAGTTGTTCAGCTCAGCTATGGGACAAAATACAATAGTATGAAATGGAACCCCTTCTCCTCCTAGTGGCTCAGTATTTAACATAGCCCGATAGCCATCTACGGGTAGGTTTTTTATTTCCTCAATGTTCAATTGTGGTAGGGATTTGAAACTTCTAGAATCTTCTTGAAATTCCTCACCTGGCTAGCCCCATATGCATGAATAATGGGGGTTGATGTGGCATCCTTGCATACCATGGTGGTCAACACGATAGATCAACTTGTGGGAGGCATAATGTTTGCATACGAACTTCAATTGACACACAACCTACATCGTTGGATAGGTCTCAGAGTCTAGAATATCATCAAAGGGGAGTGTGCAATTTATGGAAACTAAAATCACCCCCCAAAAAAAAAAATTAATGCCTCAAAATGGCTCTGGAAGGTTTCGAACCCCAATTTTCCAAACGGGGACCTAACACTAAAATGACCCTGCAAGTTGATTCCTCTAATTTTTCCACTCTAAAAGCATCGAAATAAATGAAAAATAATATAACAATCCAATCCATATCATACCTCCCCATTAGAGAGGCTTTTAGTACCCAAAATATTTATTGAATGAGGTGAGGAAATTTTTCCTCTACCTTCTCCCTATAGTACCACTTTGATTTGCCTGGAATTTGCCCTTTCAACCCTGTTGGAGTTACTTCACACACACCTAGGATTTATTTTTCCTAAGTTTTTTCCTTGTTTATTAGTCATTATTCAGTCTCCTATATTTTAGGAAGAATATTCCTCTAGGGAGAATATTTTCTTTCAGTTGACACTTCAGTTTGACTAGTTGAGTTGAGTTTAGATGTTGCATTGGGATTATCACCATGAAACATTGGGATCATCACAAAACTAGCACATTACTCATGATTCCCTAATATCCTCCTCACTTCACTCTATTCCAGTCAGTTAACTAAAGACTGATAGACTAGTTAACTCAAACTAGGTGGCATTTCACTCTCGTAACTTCCTAAGAGACTAGACTAGGTGGTAGTTTACTCCTGTAACTGTTGGTGTGTGTCTAGATCACTCTAGACCACCACTATGGTGCATTAGTAACACATGTAGCATATATCTATTGTAAAGTATTCACTCTTTGAGTGTGGAATATGGCTAATGAGAATTTTTCCAATTCTTTCTCTCTTGCTTCTTCTTTCTCAATTTATCTCTACAAATGTGTGTGGTATTTTCTAGCTAGATCTATTCTATGCAGGTTCAACACATTTACATGGTATCAGAGCCAACGAACTGCTAAGAAAATCTACACCAAATTATTTTTTGCAGGTACTGAAGATTGAAAAACACAGAAAAGATGGATTATTCGCCAGAAATACTTCTCACGCCTCATAACTATTTGGAGTGGAAGCCAAAAATTATGCTTTTGCTCAGATGTAGAGGCTTGTACCAAATAACTATGGAAATGGAAGTAGATCTTGATTCCATTGATGAGAAAAATGATTTTCTCAATAGACAAGATATGGCCATAGGATGTATCCTCTGGTTTATTTCTCCTGAAATTCTGCATCAAGTATATGATGACTCACAAGAATCAACTCCAAATGAATTATGGACCAGATTGGAGGTTCTATTTGGGAATAAAGAATATTGTGAAGATTTCATGCATGAGGTTGAATAGATAGAGCCAGAAGATCAAGCCTCTTATTATGAAGAGTCTTCTACAAAAGTATTTGCACAAATTTGTATTTCATTAATTGAAGATGATGTCTACTCCATTTCATATTTTTTTTCTGAATTTCATGTGGAAGATATATGGCATGCATCTCAAAGGTCACATGCAGAGACTTTTCCATGTGTAATGAAAGCATCTCAGGAGACAAAAAGGGAGTCGTGCACATCAGACTCAATTCTGATATTTTCTGAGAAAAAATTGCAGAAACAAATTGTATATTTGAATTCCTCTTAGGAAAATATCAAATTTAAAAAAACAAATCATCAGAAACGGAGTTCGGGAAGTGAATTTATGATCATTTTAAAATCAACAAAATTTCAGCGTTTTTTTTTGGAAACGGCCACATGGTTTTCAAAGTTTCATCCAAACTTTATTTGGATATTTTTCATTACAAGAAGAGAAAGTGGATATGTGTGGACATCTCAATGGTGCATCTACTTCATCAGATTCATGCAGACATCTACATCTTCAACAAAATATTCAACGAGCACAAACTTGCACAGTTGTGAGGTCTTCTTGGAGTGAAGGACACGGTTGCTTAGCAACTGCTTTTTGTCCCTTCTCATTTTTATTTTTTTTATGCATTGTAATTTGAGGGAGGATTTTTCCCATGAGGTTTTCCCTCTTTCCTCGTTTATTTCAATGTATATTTTTTATTTGGGTACCTAACATGGCCTCGTTGTCAGGACCCATTCTTTATTTTCACCATAGTGATGTTCAGGGGGGGTGTTGGAGTTACTTCACACACACCTAGGATTTATTTTTCCTAAGGTTTTTCCTTTTTGATTAGTCATTATTCATTCTTCTATATTTTAGGAAGAATATCCCTCTAGGGAGAATATTCTCTTTCAGTTGACACTTCAGTTTGACTAGTTGAGTTGAGTTTAAATGTTGCATTGGGATTATCACCATGCAGCATTGGGATCATCACCATATTAGTGCATTACTCATGATTCCCTAATCTCCTCCTCACTTCACTCTATTTCAGTCAATTAATTGAAGACCGATAGACTAGTTAACTCAGACTAGGTGGCAATTCACTCCCGTAACTGCCTGAGAGACTAGACTAGGTGGCAGTTTACTCTCGTAACTTCCTGAGAGACTGGACTAGGTGGAAATTTACTCACGTAACGGTTGGTGTGTGTCCAGATCACTCTATACTACCACTATGGCGCATTAGTTACTCATGTATCCTA
>SNQJ01S0067469.1:44206-56196 GCA_010110895.2 Picea sitchensis | reverse complement strand
GTGCGACAAGACTCGGCTCCTCTTTATCCTCTGACATCTGTCCATCTCTCGCTGATGTGGCCAAGGGCTATGACCTCGGCCTTATCCCATTGGGGCTACTGCCATGTGTCACTTTGATTCGTTACCCACATGTGCCTGAATTTTTGAATCAGTCTGACACTTGTCACTACCTGGTTGTGCCACGTGTCGCTTAGCTGACGTGGTCTGTTGACGTGGGTCGAGTCGATGGTCTAGATCATATCTTGATCTGACGGTTCAGGTTCAGTCGGGATTTCACTCATCGCGATTTTGGGGTTTGTGATGTCAACTAACTTTAACATATCCAACTCGTGATTCTTGAAACTACGATGGCTAGGCTCCTAGTCCATATGACCATTATCCCCATGACCGCAGCCAAACCTCCTTGCACTTTAAAGATCGTGCAGGTTCTCCTCGATCCAACGGTGGTCGGGACCTGCGCTTGGATCTAACGTCTGAGATCTGTCCTCCTTTTCAGTGCGCTTTTCTTTTCTATAATCAGATCTGATGGTCGACGTTCTGTCGGGATTTTACCTTGGCATTTCCCAATGGTAAATCTCATGCAGCTCTAGTCCGATCTGAAGGCTGACAGGATTTCTGAATGAGATCCAACGACTGTGGATCTCTGTCTTCCTTCTCCTCTGAGAAATCCGATAGCTTGAGCCTTGCTGCGCGTGTTTTCCTCAACGCTGTTTCTCCTGAGCTTTCACGTCCGAATCCGCAAGGGATTTTATCCTCCTTATCCTGCCATCTCCACTATTTGTACTTGCCATCAATGACAAGCATACTACTTGTTAAACATTTGCCAACACATAACACATAAACACATCAAGACATTACACATAGTAGAATAACATAGTATTTACGTGTTTCACCCCCACCCTGGGGCTACGTCCACCAATTCTTCTTATTTATTAGCTTCAATTAGTTATCTGCATGCACAGAGCCAAAAACCCTTACACTGCATAAGATAGGAGATCTGCGTAGCTCGCTAGATCCTCCTTCTTTGCGTTACAAAACAAATCCCTCCATAGTCTCTTACAATGACTTTCACTTAGCTCTGCAAGTCTCACATAGTATGCACGAAGCCTTACACTACTTGTTCACACAAATCCCACTATTATCTCTTAGCCAACTTTCACAACACTTGCGCACTACTCAACTACTTCTTAAATTGCCTAGCCTTCTATTTATACATACAAAATAGGCCTAAACACAGGTAAACACATGGGACGTCATCCCATTCCCGTTACATATTCCCAAATCCCAAAAAGGACCCAAAAATGAGCTGAGACCCTGCGATATCTGTTTTGTCTTGCGCTCCATCTTTGATAGGCTGTCGAAGTGCCAAAATAGGTCAACTTGACCAAGGATATCCCAAAACTTGGTCAAGGGCCAACACTAAGGATAATCCTCAAAATATCAATTTGGGAACGGGATGCTTCGATCAAGAACGATTTGACTTCATAAAATTATTTAAAGAATTCAAAGACGTTTTTTCATGGACATATGATGACTTGAAAACATTTGATCCTAATATAATACAACATTTCATTCCCATGAAACCACAAAATCAACCTTTTCCGCAAAAGTTAAGAAATATGCACCCCAAATTGGAACCCACTGTCAAGAAAGAACTGAATAAATTACTAAATGCAAAGATAATTTTCCCAGTCAGACACACAGAATGGGTTTCTAATCTAGTTCTTGTAAGAAAGAAAAGTGGTGAAATTTGACTCTGTGTCGACTTTCATAACTTGAACAGAGCCTCCGATAAACATAATTACCTCGTTCCTCCAATGGAACAAATTCTTCAACTAGTGTCTAGTTTCGAAAGACTATCTTTGTTAGATGGTTTTTCGGGATACAACCAAGTCCTCATGTCTCCCTCAGATCAGCTCAAAACCACTTTTTGTACCCCATGGGGTACTTATGCCTACTGGAAGATGTCTTTTGGGCTTATAAATTCCAGGTCCACTTTCCAGAGAGCAATGGACATTGCTTTTCATGGTCTCATAAATCATTCAATAGTGGTCTATATTGATGACATTACCATTTTTTCTAAAAATAAGAAATATCACTTGTCTCACCTTAGGGTTGTCCTAGAACGATGTCGTAAGTACGACATATCTGTCAACCCTAAGAAATCAGTCTTTGCATTGGAACAAGGCAAACTACTTGGGTTCATAGCATCTAGTGATGGAATGATCATCGATCTCGAAATAACCCAAGCTATTGCCAAACTTCCCCCTGCCTCCTCTAAGAAATCCATGCAATCCTTTTTAGGCCAAATTAATTTTGTCAGAAGATTTGTCCCAAGTTTCTCAGAAATGGTAAGACCCTTACAAAATTTAATTAAAAAGGATATTCAGTATCATTGGGGACCCTAATAAAGTCAAGCTTTTAATTCTATTAAAATATCAATAATAGAAGCTCCTTCCTTAATGCGTCTTGATTTGTCTCGGGATTTCACTCTTTACACCTTGGCCTCCGACCGATCTTATGTTGTTGTGTTAACACAAAAAAATGTTGAAAGCAATGAAATACCCATTGACTTCATGAGATCATATTTAAAAGGGGTTGAACTGAATTACTCCACCCTAGATAAACATGCGTATGTTGTTTTTAAAGTAGTGAAACACTTCCGGTCATATCTGCTGAAATCTAGAACTAAAGTCATCGTTCCTTACTCTGTTGTGAGAATCTTGTTAGTACAAAAGGAACTAGGTGAAAAATGAGCAAATTGGATGACGACATTACAAGAGTATGACCTCAAAATAACCCCTACACAAATTGTTAGAAGTCAAGGAATATGTAAAGTAGTGGCTTATTCGGTTGAAGCACAAGAAAATCAAATTAACATCTCGACTGGAAATCAGCACAATGGGAAACAAATCAATTGTACACAAGTTGTTGATAATTCTTGGTTTGATGATATTAAATTTTATTTAACACATGGGTCTTCTCCTCTCCATATTGATCCTATAATATAAGAGCACTCAGGTTAAAATATGCATCTTTCCATTTCATAAATGATGTATTGATTCGAAAAAATTTCGACAGTGTTCTTATGCGTTGTTTGGAAAAAGATGAAGTAGAGAAAGTGTTATCTGAACTTCATGTAGGTGAAGCTGGTGGAAAATTCGGTGGATAAACCACTGCTCACAAAGTGTTAAGAGCTAGGTACTATTGGCCCACGTTGTTTAAATATGCCCACACCTTGTGCCTTAAATGTATAATTTGCCAAAAGGCAGTTGAGCGAGTAAAAAATGTAGCATTCCCTTTGCAGCCTGTTACTATAGATTCACCTTTTCAGCAGTGGGGTCTTGACATCATAGGCCCAATCAATCCTTCTTCTTCATAGAATCACAAGAATATTATTACAACAATGGATTATTTTACCAGATGGTATGAAGCTACTCCTTTGAAAGTGGTAAACATGAATCAAGTAGTATCTTTCCTTAATTCAAATATCTTTACTAGATTTGACATTCCCGAATGTTTAGTGTTTGATAACACATCTTATTTCTCATCCCTGTATATGAATGTGTTATCTTTAGAAAAATGGATCAAATTAAAATATTCTACCAGCTACTACCCCCAGGGAAATGGTATAGCATAATCAACAAACAAAAATTTAATCAAGATTATCAAGAGGACAATTTCTGAAAACCACAAGAACTGGCACAATGCACTATTTAATGCACTCTGGGTTGATAGAGTGACACCCAAAACCTCTATTGGTAATTATCCTTTATTTCTCATTTACAGGAGAGAAGCAATTATAACTCATGTTTTACTCCCATCTCTACAATTATTGCAGAAATTTCAAGAAGAAGTTTGTCCTACTCTGGAAATTCGAATCAATGCTTTATTAAAGCTGAAGGAAGTAAGAGCGCAAGCAAAGAAGAAGTTGGATCAGAATCAACAGATTGTTAAAAACTAATTTGATTCAAACTCTTCTTAAGATAGGAACTTTGAGGTAGGAGAATTGGTTCTCAAATGGGATAAACCCCACGAGGGAAAAGGGGAACACACCAAGTTCCAGAATTTGTGGTTGGGACCGTTTGTAATCTCTGAAAAACTAGGTCCTAGCTCTTTTCATCTACATGATTTGGAGGGATGGCTAGAAACTTTTCCAGTGAATGGCCAACTCTCAAGAGGTATTTTTCCTGATGATTCCAGATCCACCTCTATACATATTTTTCTTTTTTTTAATTTTCATTTTGTTTTTTATTTTGGTTCTTTTCATTTTGCTTGTTTTCACTGCTTTCTGAATAAATTTATGTCTGTGTCACCATTTAGTTCATGAAAGGAAACCATAATGCATCATCAGAAAGCAACAGTCAAGGTCATTTTAAAGAATCAGTGTTGTAAATTATTGAAACTTAGACTAGCAAAAGAAACTTCCTGTTTAGAATAGTCTTCCTAGTTTCACTTTATAATCATGAGAAGATACTATCATCATTAAAACTCTTTATGTTGTCCCTATTTTTAAAACAATACAACTCAAGTATGCCTTCATGTCCTCAAAAAGTTATTCTTATTAGAAAACTAAATTCAAATCATGGTGAAGGTCATCAAGCGAAAAATTGAGTTGGAAAATACAAAGTGTTTCAGAATCTGAAATTTTCAACATCACCCCTCTCTCCTTAAGATCATAAAATTTATGACAAATTGAAAATAACTTCTAGAGAGATGTGGGAAGTGTCTGTAAACCCACCGAGATACTGAACAGGTCTATAGAAAACGCGTAAATGCATGCATGATTCCAATACAGCTCCATCGGGTATTGAACAGGCCCGATGGTAGTGAAGCAATGTCGGGTTCAAGAAAATTATCAGGTATAAATTTTGATATTAATCATAAAATGTCCTTCATATTGAATTGATAATTCTTGGAGATGATAGAGGTGTCAGAGTGGGTTAATTGACATCCCTATTGATTCTATGGATGCCTGCTGACAACAACGGCCTTGTCAATAGTATCAGAGTCATTGGCTTAAATATCGTCTCTCTCGTAATTAAAACTTGTCACCAGATTGCATTTGGAAAGAAAGACATATGACGCCAAACTATGTGATGTTTTTTATTTTGATTGGGATGCTTGACTTACTATCGATTTTTCTTTAATTCTCAACCATTCTGATCTGTCCTAACATGAATTCTCCGGTGATGCAGAGATAACTGCTTCACCCAGTAAGTCGCCATTGTTGGCATCCCTACACAATTTCTCTATTTGAACGACAAACGACACTTTCTTTAGATGTCTTCACCTCATCTTATAAATATTATCATTTGGAGATGATTACTGGATTACAAAAGATGTTCATTAATTCTTTAAAATTTGTGTTTTCGTTTTTGTTTCATCTTTGATTCATGACTGAAAGCATGAATCAAACATGAAAACTTAGTTTTGTATTATATTCCTATTCAAGGCATTCTTTTAAAGGGTCATTGTGCTTATATCCACTCTATATCTAATACTTGAATGACTTACCTTTTGAGTGTGTTCAATGTTGATATGATTTCTATATGCCTAGTTGGTTCGCATTTGAATTATGAACATGTTTCTATATTTAAACCCTTTGCAAATAAACTATAGTCGTGCTAGTCATGAGAATTAATGCACAAGTATTGTACCATGTACTTAATCCTTTTGCTGGCAAAGTAAATTAATAAGCTTTTCATTATTTTTTTAGGGTTTTTGTCATTCTCTATACGTGAGGTTTTCATTACCAGGAGTTCTCAAGCCTCAATAACCAAACCCTCATTGTTCATAATATGATTGCACAGGGGTTTCGTTTGGTTTGTTTCCATTTTATCCACTCATATTTGTTCCTTTTACTCCTACCATCTAAACCCAGAGCTATCTTGAGTCACCCATGTTACAGTCCAGTCATATTTTTAATGGCTCCTATTATCTGAATAGATCTGAATGGCTCTCAAGAATTTCTATCTCATGATGATGCAGTCGAGGATTTGAAAGGGCATGGCTGGGGTGCCTTCATCAAAAGGTTCTAAGGGTATAACCTTCGTGTGGCTAAGGAATTTTCAAAAAAATTTGATGGGTATAGGGCGAAAGTTGGAGATATCCAGTTGGAAGTAAATGAAGATTTTTTTAGTGAAGCCATAGGGATTCCATCGACCGGTCAGAAGTGGTTCAAGAACTCAAAAATCGAAGAAGTTCCCTAGAGCCTCTTCATGACCTCCAGGAAAATTAATTGTTGTGAAAAAGGTATTCCTATTTCTTTGCTTAAAGTTAGATGGTATGGTCTCTTGTTGGTCCTTAAACATTTTGTGACTTGTGAGGGTCGTTATGGTCTAGTTTTTCTCTATCATATATAGTTTCTTATTCACTTCATAGGTTTTCATTTGAATATTCCTTTCTATTTGATGATAATCCTGTACAAGATGTATAAAAGGTATAAAAAATAGAGCCTCGACTCTAGTCTTTTCCACCATGGCTTGATAAAAATTATGTTAAGTCACCATTTGACAACCATAGGTGATTGCTGGGATGGATTTTTAGCGAGAAATGGATTTGTTTCTACCATTTCTGTAGATGGCCCTAATTCGGGTGAATCATTGGTAAAAGAATATTTTGTTAGTTCGAATAATAAGCCGGCTACAAACCCCCTGGACGAAGTAATTTCCAATCAATCCCCAAATGAGAAATAGTCTATAGGTTTTGAGTGGAGTGAACCTCTTGTGCCTAATTTGGATATTGGCCATAACACCACTGTGAAACCCTATGTCAACAAGTCTAGAAAATAGTCAAAACAGAAGCACCCAGTGTTAGGGTTCTGAAATAAAAAAGGTGATCAGTTAATTTTGAGAAAGTTGAGAAATAGAGTCAACCCTCATTTGACCTCGATCAACCCGATTGAGGTCAATGAGGTCTCAGATTCATAAATTGAAGACTTCCTGACTTTAGAAGATCTAGATTGTCATAAATTTGATCCTACTCAACCATACGACTTTATTAATAATCTTCCACCATATCTCAAGGATAAAGGTAAGTTCAATGGTATTAGTCTTTGTCAAGGAATGTAATAGGTAGTATTGATACAACCAATCTTGACTGTATGCTCCATCAAAAGATCATCTCTCCCGTGCAATGCGAGGTTTGCCTACATTGGATTGAATGATACTATGCCGATATTCCCATCCTCCAAGATCGGATTAAAACACTCACAGCTCACAATGAATTCTTGACAAAAGAAAATCATGACCTCAGAGAAAACGAAGAGAGACAAGCTAAACGTCTTAAGAATACAAGCAACATTGTGATTAAAAATGCAGACAGTGTTAATGCCATAATCAATTCTGAGCTATCCTGATCCATGTTTAGTCATTGGTTGAAATGGTAAAATGGTTTTTCCCTCTTATTACATTCATGTTATCTTTTTGAATCAAATCGGTTAAAATTAAATTTCTTTTGCCAATATAAGACTGGCTATAGAATCTTTTGATTCTGCAACCAAGTCATTTTTATATAAAAAAATTAGTAATATTATCTAACTTGTTCCTATTTCATTTTCAGGACATGGTAGATCTTGATGCTGATTTTATGAGATGGAACATGTTCGATTTAGATGATTAGTATCTCTTTCCTGTTTATTTTGTAAATAAGAAAAAAAAATATCTTTTGAAAAGAAACAATTCAGTTATGAGTGGGTGTAAGCCCTCCACTTTTGTAATATTTTGATCTCATGAGATCTCATCCCGTCCTAAGATATAGGAAGAGGATATTTCAAAAACACTCTTTAAATACTCTACATTTTGTAAATGAAATGCATCTTGGCCTCGAACCAATTATGGATGAATGACTTACAAGACTTAATGGAACAACGTGCAACATTTTGGCTTTAGTCCATTGTGAATTTTGTTTCATTGATGTTTTGTTTTATTTAATCTTGGGATATTAACATGTTGTGTAGCTTTAGACTCAATAACATGTTATGTTTCATGATATTCATGCTATAGATATCGTTCATGATTTGTTGTTCCAGATATTGTGACTGTGATCATAGTATCAATTTTAATATCGAGATTTTTATTTGATGTTTAGTTGATGAATGAAATGAATGTATTACACAAATATTTCTCTGACTGTAATCATTTGCAATCATAAAATTACAGAATTAATATGTGTTCCCTATTTTGTTCTTAAATCCGGCTGCCAATATATTCTTTGAATTTATTCAGGAAAATTTCAGTATAAGCCTATTGCAGATTTCTTCCATAGGTGGGGAAACTGGATGCTCTTGATCCATACAGAGACACAAACACATTTAACGAACTAATATCAGGTTAGCTTATTTGTTTCTAATTTCTGTCATTTCACGTATTAGTGAAATAGGAAATTTTAAATCGACTTTGACCTTCTGTACATCCTTGTTTCATAGCTTAGTTAATTCAAGTTTTGTTAGATTTATAGTTAGAAAATAGAAAATATTCCAATGTGCTTTCTTTATTTGCTTCTTAAAAGCAATTATTTTTACATTGATTTTGTAAGTTTCCAGTAAAACTTGCAACCTATAAATTCTGGTCAGAAGCGATATTTTTATGTTTTCTTTCTCTTCTTAAATACATTTACAATAATTATATTAGAGTGTATATATATTATAGATTTAACATTAGTTAGTGTATTCCCTTTCTTTATTTTAGGACCTTAGATTGGCTAACGGAGCCATTAAACTCGTCAGAACAGGTTACACCAAACGGCTTCAGTTACATGGACAACCCCGGACCAGACATGTTCTTCGAGTTGACGGCCTGTCAATTTTTCTTGTCAAAAGGAGTCTAAATAACATTTTACTTGGAATTCTTATACTTCTTATACCATCCCTCTTCCTTAAGGAGTAGATGAGCCTCCCTTACTAGAGCCTGTATATATATATATATATATATATATATATATATATATGTATGTATGTATATATATATAAGTAATAATCTTATTCCACAAAGTATAGGGGGTCTCATCACGATCCAACCTACCACGATCATAAGATAATAACATAAGTGACATTCCCACTATGGCTACCACACCAGGGAAATGGAATTTGGCATTGTTTTCGTCAAAGGACAAGATGTCTCATCACAAGCCAACTTGTTTACTTAGGTTACAATTTAGTGAGTGGCATTATTTTTATCTGGCTACCAAACCAAGATAGTGGTAATTTTGGGAAAAGACAATTCAAACTATTTATTAAGGATACCATCTCATCTGTGGATTAAAAGGAAACCTTGTCGAGGCTCTGGATGCCTATTGGCAGCAGTGGCTCTGTCTGTGGTATGGAAGTTTAAATTAAATGTGCCAAGTTTTTTTGTGTGATCCTAGACTTCCTTTCCTAACAACGAGACTATCATTCTGGTTATATCCAATAACAAGGGAAAGTAACAAGATTATGACATGTGGAATATTTTTTTAAACACATGAACAAATTTAAATTATTTGGGATCTTTTTCCTTAAACATTTTTTGAACATAGGTATGTAAATTTGAATTTCCCACACAAGAATGATTATTTCTCATGATTATTGTTAAAGTGATTTTAAAGGTTACTAATGATTGATCTCCCAGTTGTGGCGGGAGCATAGTAATCACACCTCACTTGAACTACCTGCCATAATTACACTCGCACAAGTCGATGGTCAAGTTCAACCTTTCCATTTATGAGGGGGAAGATATCCTACACATTTACCGATAGATCATAATGATTGCAATAAATGGAAAACCCACATTTTTATATACATTTGTTGTTCTATGATATTCACTATTTTTGGTCATATTGTCTCAAAATTTGGTCGAACTAACCTGCAGCCAGGAATGATAGCTTCCCTCATCTATTCATAGAAGATATGGGTGACTGAAGTGTACGCAGAGATCCCACATTGTTGCAGGTAACTGACCAGGCAAGTGAAATTTTACATCGTCTGGAGTGGAGAGAATATTTCACTAGATTGTAGGGATATGACACAAATATCACACTAGAATTTTTCTAGAATTTGTAGAGAGGCCTTGATCAGACACATACAAATTTCGGTCACTGAAGAAATTATAGAAGAGGTTATAGGCCTCCCCAATGAAGGCATATAGTGGATGGGGAAGTATACAACACTCAAGGAGGCTGTGGAATGTTTCATAGAACCTAGAGAAGAACTCGATAAAAGGGGAAGGGACTCAACCCCACTGCTCTCAGTGAGCCAAGGGAGATGGAAGGATTAATACAAAGGTATATCACATGTGATGGGAGGTACGATGTGGTGCGATCGTGCCACCTCAAATTGTTATTAGCACTAAAATATAGGTTAGTAATAAATTTTCCATTTTTCATAAATGTTATGTTACATGAAGTTGTTGCAAGAAATCAGAAGGCTAAATACCCTGTCACCATAATTAGTCAGCATGGACTAGTAAAGTTAATAGTAAACAGGGCCCTAAGCCAAAATCAAATAACTTGGGGTGATCTAATCGAGGTTGATAGGAACCTACAAATCAAACAACCTGAAATCCACCAAGAAACCCCCTCACAGAGAATTGAGACATATCAGTAAGAAGGAGGCAGTGCCCAAATGGAAGTTCCATTACCCCAGCCTAAAATTGAAGCAGACCCCATCCAACTGGTAGAAACACAGACCTCACAGGAAGAAACATCAAGGAAAAAGATAAAAGTAACAATTGTTTTTCCTGAAACCTCTATTGTGAAAATAAGAAGAGGCAAAAAGATAATTCAAACTGAAAATATTCAGGAAACCACACAGAAAAAACAACCCTCACAGGAAAATATTTAGGAAATTGAATAGACAGAACAACCCTTATAGGAAAACACTCAGGAAAATACACAACCATGACTTGAAATCCTTACAGAACATTTCTTCAAAAGTTATGAGGTAGAGATGGCTCAAGTACTGGGGAACTTAGGGACATCAGTCACCAAAGACACAAGCAGGTATGAAGAACACCAAGCACCAACTTTATCTTCAAACCCTGCATTAGACCCCCCTGACATAGAGATGTCATTCCCATAAGATACAACATAGATAGAACCTCACATTGAGGTAAAAAACCCTGTAGAACAGACAAAGCACACAGAATAAATAGGGGAACAATCATTAGCTGATCAAAGTGAGGAAAACCTTGAAATTCTTCATAAACATAAAACAATAGGGAAAGGCCACAATAAAATAAAAAAATTGAAACAGGAAAACAAGTTGTTGAGGAGAAGGATTAAAACAATTAAAGTACTAAAGCATAAATTTGGTAGGCTCAAAGAAATAATTAAAGAATTAAGGAAACACTTAGAGAAAGTTGATATGGCCTATGAAAGGAAGAAACACAAAAGGCCTAGAACACGGGGAAGGAACCCACTTCTTAGGGGGATAGTCCATAGAAGTTTTGTTGGAACAAAGAAAGAGTTGCATGCCCCTGAAGAAACAACAGAGATGCAAGCTCGAACAAAGATTCTAGCAGTACAGGGAACAATTGTTCAAAATGAAGAAGTGAGTCATTTGGAAACACATGAAATGGAAACTCAAACAGAGATTCCGGCAACAGAAGAAACAACTACCCAACCTGAGGAAGTGCTTCCTACAAATTTTCCTCCTCCTTTAGAGACAATTAATGAAGAGACCCAGACAGATGCCCCAACCACATAAGATACAATTGTTCAAAATGAGGAAGAATTTAGTCCCCTGAATAGGATGGTATTATTATCAGGTTGGAAGCAGGACTGATGCAATCCCAACAAGCCCTGACTCAAAGCAGAGATGAAATGGTAACCATGGTAGAGCGTCAAAGAGTTTTCAAACAACTTAAATCTGTGTCAACAACAGAGAATGAGACTTTTTCTAAGTTAAGAATATCTCAAGGGAAGGTGTTAAGGTCCTAACCCGCACATAGGTAGATTAATGTATTCGGATGTAATAAAGGTCAATATTAAATAAGACCTTTCAATAAAATAGA
>SNQJ01S0067469.1:6127-44196 GCA_010110895.2 Picea sitchensis | reverse complement strand
TGGAGGTTGCCCCCTCGAAGAGGCCTGTGAACATTGCTATCTGAATCAAGTGCTATTTCTGTTCAAGTGCTATTTCTGTTGCTATTTCGTATATCATTTCTGTGTATTGTGAAGATTATGCTGGATACTTTAATGTTATTCTGTTATTTCTAGCATTTCGTTTCTGTTCTGCACATTTTATATATCTGGTATCTTGCAGAAGGTGAAGAAAGTACAGGGCCAGTTAGAAAAAGATTTGGAGAAAATGAAAGAAATTTTCTCTGTCTATTCTAATATAGTAGACTGTAGGGTTCTTGCTACCAATTACACCTTATTTTTATTGGAATGTTATTTGTTGCTAAGGATAAAATCTATAAGAGAAGGAAATACAATTGAGTTCACCACTATTTTTGAGTTTGTTTCATTCTTTAAAGAACAAGAAGAATGAGTGCAATACTTTCTGTGTGAGCTATACGTTCACAACTTCATCATGGGAGAAAATAGAAAAGATAACCCTAATCATTTCATTGGGGACATACAATTTCAAGAATTATTGTCTTTTACCAAGAACCAAACTAGATGGGCTAAAGCACATAAGGTTTTTATGAAAAGGGAGACTAGGCTAGACCTCTGGATTAGAGGAGAACCTCCTAAATCATTTCCATCGATTATGCATCACAAAACATTCATCAAAAGGGAAAAGGTTGTAGAATCCTTAGCCCCTATCCACCGACAGGTTGTACGTTTAGGTGTACCATATTTTAGGGATCTTAAAGAAGAAGATATTTCTGCTTCCAAACTAAGATGGGACACCTCCGCAAATGCATTCAAGAATAGGGAGCCTTTTTTCTTCAAAAAAATTCATACAACCACCTTCAGGTTGGAGAGATATGCCAGAATGATCCTGGATGAAGGACCTGCCTGGATTGGGTGAAGATATAGTCCTCCTATTATTTGGTATCCTCTAGAAGGTTACCAGAGTGATTATCGGATCAATAGGAAGAAGGAAGAAGTTTCTTTTGAGGAGCTCAGAAGTAAGAGTGGGTTCAGGAAACCTGGTGAACGGACCTCTTCTCCTTTTATCCTCATTGTTTTACATGTAAACTCTTTTCTTTCATGAGGACATGGAATAAGGTAAGTTGTGGGGTATGTTGAGTCAAGAAAAAGGTACAAATATACTCCTTATCACCATGGTTTATGATATAACCTTGATTGATTTTTCTATCAATTAAAGATAATTAGGAAATAAAATGATTAAAAAGACTTGTAGAAATGTTGTTAATTAATATTAGATAATTTCTGAATTTCGGTTTGAATTGTTTGATTTTATTGTAGGAATGGAAAAATATGGTTAAAATCAAAGATTATGAAGATGCACAGACTATTGGAGGTCAAGGAAATCAGGCATAAATAAGTTTTGAGGAAGATTGATTCTCTATTTTGTAATCTTTATAAATAGTAAAAGAAATCCTAAGGATCTCTCGATCCTCAGGATAGCTTAATTTACCATATCATTGTAATATATAGAGGGCAATGAATCGTAGAGAGAAAAAAAAAATGTATTCAAGCATTCAGATCTCTGAATTTCTCTGTTCAAACAGCCTACTGTAAATGTTGTACCAGTTATGGAATTAATAGAATCTTTGAGCATTTTTACTATCTTTGCATACTGAGTTTCTAGCAATAGTAATTTTGAAGACTGTGGGCCCAGTCGGAAGGAGTTACTGTCTCAATCTGTAATCATATCAATTTGATTTTAGTTCTATGATTTAAATCTCTTTTCAATCGTTAAGATAAATGTGTGAGTGTGTTGATGTTTTCATAAATTAGTTATGCTATTTGATTACAGAGGATAGATGTTTCATTTGAATGTTATCGATTGATGTTCCATTTCTCATTGTTGTAGTTTGTTGATTGACAATTCATCTCATTTTCGCATACGGTGTCCCTTTTATTAAATTATCATTTGTTGTTCTTTTCACTTAAAGTTACATTTGTTGTTCCTTTCGCTTAAAGTTACATTTGTTGTTCCTTCTTAATTTTACAATACTTAGCTGTTCTTTTATAGTATATTAGACAGTCAATGATAGATTGGTTTATTAATCATTTTCATAGATTCAATTATTGTTTCTTAGCTAGATGAATTCAACAATTTGGTTAATGCCTTTAATTCACCAGAATGTTTTAGATTAGATTACGATTATGTTAAGTGAATTCTTAGTTTCAGAATGAATGTGTGAGGAATTGGATTATTGATAAACTCAGGTTTGCTTTAGCTACACGATTTTGACCTTTATAACTATCTGCATAGACTTTGTCGATATTCTTGAAAGAAAAGACGAATCCTCAGGTTGATAAATTAATGATATACTAAGGTTGTTTTTAGGACATATTTAGAGCCCAACACAGATCACTCCTCTATTAGATTTCTCATGAATAAAACCATAACTAATGGTCGAGTGACTAGGTGGATCTTGCTATTGCAAGAGTTTAATACCATTGTTCTTGACCGACCAGGTAAGGAGAATTTGGTAGCTGATTTTCTTTCACGCATAAAAAAATATGGATGATGATATTCCCGTAGATGATAGTTTCCCAGATGAGCACCTTTTTTCCCTTTCTATAAATTCCCCATGGTTTTCAAATATGGAAAACTATTTGGGTACTAGGAATTTACCATCTCATTTGTCACCTCATGAAAAGCATAGAATTATTACACAAAGTGCCAATTAATCTTGGGTTGGCCATGACCTTTTTCGTACTGGTCCAAACTTGATTATTTGTAGATGTGTTTGAAAATATGAGATAATAGAAATCCTACGAAGTTTTCATGATGGACCATGTGGTGGTTATTTTTCTGACAAGCATACAACATATAAGGTGTTTCATTCATGTTACTATTGGCCTAGAATTTTTAAGGATGTTACCAAGTATGTGAGGAGTTGTGATAATTGTTAAAGGATAGTAATACCCACATCAGCTGACGAAATTCCCTTGCGTACCCAAGTTATGATAGAACCTTTCGAGAAATGGTCCCTTGAATTTGTAGGACCAATTTCACCCATGTCTCGTAAGAAAAATTATATTTTGGTTTGTACAGATTATGTCACCAAGTGTGTAGAAGCAAAAGCCCTATTTAGGGCTACTGAAAAATCCGTTGTCTAATTCATTTATGAAGACATATTTACCCACTTTGGGGTTACTCATGAAATTGTTACACACAAAGGAACTCAATTCACTTCCAAGATGATGAGATAACTAATAGAGAAATATGGTATCAAGCATTGCAAGTCTTCTCCATACCACCACAAGCTAATGGTCAGGTAGAGTCCACAAACAAAGTTCTGGAAGTTATCTTAAACAAGAATATTCAATTGCATCATCACGATTGGGCTGATAGGCTTCCAGAGGTTTTGTGGGTATATCAAACCACTTGGAGAAACACCACTAGGCATACCCCTTATGAGCCAGTGTATGGGAAACAAGTACTTCTACCAAGTAAGGAACTTTCGTATTTCCGCAGAATTGGAATTAAACTTAGATGAGGCTCAGAAACAATAAGCCCTACAATTAAATGAGTTGTATAAGATCCAAAAAGTTGTTATCCAATGAACAAAATTAGTCCAAAAACAGAGGAGCAAGTGGCATGACAAGTTTATTAAGAAGAAACACTTCCAACCTGGTGATTGGGATTTGTTGTTTGACTCTCAATTTAAAACCTTTAAAGGAAAACTTACCACTCGTTGGTTGGGTCCTTATGAGGTAGTCACCATGTATGACAATGGGGCTGTGAAAATTAAAACAATTGACGATGGAAAAGTGTCCTTCATAGTAAATGGACACCGACTAAATATTTATCACAGACCGACTTCCAAAGAAGACTTTCTACAGTTCATGTCAAATGACAAGGAATTGACCTATTGATGGAAATTTATGACACACCGTCAACTGGAAGGTTGTATTCGGACTGGGGTTATCCAATTAACCCAAGCCATTTGCTATGATCTAACCTGACAGGTTTAATGGCTCCATTAGCCAACTAGGGTCCTAAACACAATGAAAGGAAAAAAAATTTAACTAAATAAATGATTCTAACAATCGAAAGACTAATTAAAAATGTACAACAAGAGTGTTAATATACAATGATGATATACAGTTTGCAAAGTTTAAAAAAATCTCTATGAAAGTGGTTGTTTGAGGTGATGTTTCTTAAACCGACTAAGTAAAATCAAAACTTATTCTATTGATCAAAACTATCAAACTATTAAATAGTGAATGAATATAATTGCAATGATTTGACAGAAACAGACAAAGCTAATAAATGTCTAGATAACGTAATCATTATTCATTCATAAATAATTTAAATAAATAACACACAGACTAACCTCTAGATGATCAACAAAACTAAGTTTATCTCTTTGTGTTGTTGGAGCTCCTACTTGTCCTGCATTAAGTGGAAACCTATGACAAGAACAATCATAGTACTTCCAGAATAAATTCAAAGAAATGTTTGATATTTTTGGAGAGAATTTATAACAACGGAAAGATAAATAACTATATTTCCTATGACCTCAAGATAACCAACAGTTGAGGATGAAAGAAATATCAATCATGGGCATTGATGTTATCAACCATTTGATATCATAAGTAAAATCAAAAGTAACTAAATAGTTGATTGATCACAAGTACAAACTGAACCAACAGATCATGGACAACATTTAAATTTTTAACGATATGAGATATCTTATGAAGACAATACTAAATATAAATCAACAATAATAACATATCATAACATAGAAGTAATAGGAGAATACAATTAAACATGCATTGGACAATTCACATGGGTCTAAAGCCAATGTTGAACTGCTTTCCCATATCACTTCAAAAAATTATATGTCCATACTATAATCCAGAAAACGTTGTCCTTAACACTAAACAACAACAACTATTTAAACATGTCTTGGTAATCTCTTATCATACAAGATAGAGAATGATCCTTGAAAATAAGTTTGCTTTACAAAAATAGAATAACAAAGGAACACTCTTGTAGGAGTGCTTACATCAAAAAATAATTACATAAATGGCATTGTTTTATCAAAAATGAGAAATTACTAAGCTATGGAGTGCTTAATCCATTATTCCTTCTCCTTGAAAATAGCATCATAAACTGTATATTTCCCAGAAAATGATAAAACGAAATAGAATTTTAGATAACAATACAAACTAATACTTTCAAATAGACTAGTTGTAGAATCTCACGATTCTGTAGCTAGTCTTAAATTAAAAACAAAATAAAAAATAAATCTATCTATTTTTTATTTTCCCAACAGAATTAAATCAAAAGATTCAAAACAATTTTTTACCATTTCAGATATTAGACAAAGAAGCATCTGATAAGTTTGAATTGATGATAGTGTTGAAATCCATTGAGTTCTTAATAATGACATTGCTAGACCATTTAATACTCTTGTTTTCCCTGTCAGCGTTAGATCGAACGCTTTCTTTTAATTCTTTATTTTCCCTCTCGAGCAAGGATTTTCATGCTAACATTTGGTTTAATTGTGCTTGGAGATAGGGGATATCCTTGTAGTATCTCTCAACCCATTCAATATAGTTTTCACAGTGCACTGTTTCTATGGTAGGTAGAGGTTGAGTCTTTTTTGCAGAGGGCGCTTTGGCTTGTCTTGTAAATTGTTGCAGATCGTGTCGTATACTAGAGAAACCCTCTTGTTTATTTAGGAACGATGGGATATTAGAAACGAATTCATACTGTATAGCATCAATACTGATTTCATTTCCTAGGAACTAGTCATATACATCCTCTTGTGCAAGAAATTTATCAATCTCATCCTCAGACAAGTGATCATCGAACTCGATCATTGGGATCGAGCTTAGATGATCTTGCTGGTGATTTCTTAATTTTCTAGATATGAGCCTACCTGATCTCTTGTTTGTAAAATTTACTTCTGAATTAATCTATTCCTTATGCCTGCGATTTTTCTTGACAATTGATTTGTTCAAAACAACCTGATTCGACTCATGAGTAGGAACAAAAGAAACCCTATCCTTTAAAACATCTAAAAACTCCTCCAATAAATTTCTGGGCATGAAATCACATTGTGGCTTCTGGATAGAGGCAGAGGTTTGGTCCATGGATGTATGGCCTTCTTGTGGATTAATACATGGGTTTTCAGTAGTAGGGTTAGATCTATAGGGACTGGGGTTTTTATTGAGATGGCGAGGTGATTCTATTTCATTATCGGGTAGGGTGAAATTATTTCGAAACAAGAAGTTCTCCCAAGTATCAACAGTCTTAGATAGACACAAAAATGCAAGGATTCGATTAATACCATGGTGTAACAGGATTTATGTGGATTTAACCTCTTGCTCTGATAGAACTTAAACATTTTCTGCAAACTCCTCAAGATATTAAAAGGCATATTTAAATTGAAGCCTAAAATAACCATCAGTAAGCAGGCGTGATACAAGAAAACCAAGCCATATCTGCCTTCTCAAGTTATGAATTGATTTAGAAATAGGAGCAGGCCATGCCATCGTGGTTTGAAGAGAGTAATCGATGTACCTTTTGGGCAACATTGCGCTTTCTTGGAGGCCATGAGAAAATGCTAGAGAACGCCTTCAATTTTGATGTTCTTAAACCATCAATCCCCCTCTTGGGATATCCCTGTAGCATGTGCTATGGAATCCTCGATCACTTTAAGTTGTAGATCCCCAATCTTAGCCTTGGATCCATCAAAATACTGAGCAAAAGCTTGGGCCACTACTAGGTTGTAACCCTCAAACTGTTTGATGAAACTATCCCAGCCATATGCTACCAAGTTGTTCAGGGCATCATCATGAGAGAGGAGTTCTTGCGAACCATTGGGCTCTATCCTTACCACGGGCACCATGGATACTATCAAATAGAAACAACAAGGGAAAAAAGAGGTAGGTGGTGTTATCCAACACACAAATAGCAGGAAGAGGTATGAATAATGGGGAGGAAACTGACGCCTAAGGGTTCAGGAGGCTCCCATAACAAACATTTGGAGTTTTGAGTGGGAAATAACTAAAGGAAATGCAGGATAGTAAACCATTCTGCAAAATGAATTCTAAACCTAAAGCACCAACACTTACCTCTTGCAATAAGGAATGCAAGTCTGAGTTATGCAGGACAAAAGGGTGATGTGGAATGTAAGTATGCCAGTCCTATACCAAAGTGATAATATCGTGATACGAGTGGTAAGAGTAGGGTTCATATTTCGAATTCAACCAAAGGTTCTGCGTAGTCAAGCATATATCGAATGTAAAAATCATATAATCAAAAAAATAAAATTGATTAAGTCATATCTCCCAAAGTGGATGAATCAAGTGTTATGATAATGGATCAATGAATGAAAAATATAGGCTTACAAAATTTTAGGTTTATGGAAAAAAAAAATAAGGATTCCCTTTAGTTACAATCCCATTTACAAAATAAACAAAAGAAATCATAAACTGTGTGATGATTACTCAAGCCAAATTGTGTTATAATTTCATGCTTTCAATCATGAAATTAAACAAAACAAATGATAGATTAAAACAATTAATTCTTACACACATCTATGTGAATGAACTTTCTCAAAACCTAAAAGGATAGAAAAAGTTTGTAAGGAATAAGAGTCATCTATAGAAAAAATTATCCCTTGGCGACGACATTTTACCATGATAAAATTCAACAAGAATGATTGGCTGCCAACAATGGCAACATGCTGGGTGAAGAAGTTATCTCTACATCATCAGAAATTTACATCAGGGAACAGGTGACTCAACAATAATTAATAGAAACATTTGAATGACAGATCAATAATTTTGACAATAACTCAAAAACAATAACACAGTCATAATATGGGATAAAGTTTTGTCCAAAAATTATAATCCGACATCTCATTTCGATAATAGGGGTAATAATGTTTATATAGATAACTCCAATACCATTGATAGGGCCACTGCTACCAGAAGGCATCCATAGCCTCAGCAGGGATGTCATTTAACCCACTCTAGTACTTATATCCCATCCAAGACTCTTCAATTTATGATAAAAGCATCCTGACACCTGATAAATTTAAAAACATACCTGGGGATCTTCGAACCAGACATTGCTTCGCTACCAGCAGGCCTGTTTAGTACCCCGACGAAGTTGTCTTGGTATCATGTGTGCATTTACCCGCTACCAGAAGACCTTTTCAGTGTCTCGACAGGTTTACACACAATTCCCACTCATTACAGTGCTTCCAACTCTCTAAAATTTGTTTATAAAATTTCGAGAAACCTCATGATGTTAAGAGAGTGGGGTGATACTGAAGATTTCATAGCCCAATAATGAAAGGATTGATCTTTTAAGAATTTTTTTATGTTCTGATGAGTTTCATCATAATTTGGACATTTAGATTTCAGTTAAGAAATCATCCCTGGGATGGGGAAGCACTATGAGTTGTTCTCATTAAAACAAGGATGGAGTTAGAAGTTTTTTAAGGATAATCGTGTTTTCCTGTGATTTTATTGAGACGCTAGGAACAATAACTGGACAAAAAATTACCTCTGTTGATATGATTTTAGCACTTATTGTTCAGGTGCTTTAACTGTTATCAACTACTGCTAATGGAAAAAATCCAATTCCCTTCAATAATGAATGGTGATCCATAAATAATCATCTAGAAAACAAATCAAAATCAAACAAAATGAAAAGAACAAAAAAAAAAAAAATGTAAATTAAAAATATTTACAAAGGGGTGGATCTGAATTCATCAAGCGAAATATCTCTTAAGAGCCTGGCCATTCACTGGAAAAGTGTTCGACTCTCCCTCCAAGCTATGTAGATGAAAAGAACTAGGCCCTAATTTTTCAAAAATTACAAAAGGCCCCAACCACATGTTTTGGAACTTGGTGTGTTCTCCTTTATTCTTATGCGCTTTGTCCCATTTGAGGACCAAATCCCATACATCAAAATTTATTTCAAAGGATGAACTTGTATCAAACCAACTCTTCACAATTTGTTGGTTCTGATCAAGTTTTTGTTTTTCTTGTGTTCTTACCTCTTCTAATTTTAATAAAGCATTTATTCAATTTTCTAGAGGAGGACATTCCTCTTCTTGAACTTTTTGTGATAATTGCAGAGAAGGAAGCAATACATGTGGGGGGTGGGTGGCTTCTCTTCCATAAATGAGGAAGAAAGGAGAATTACTAATGGAGGATTTTGGATTTACCCTATCAGCCCAAAGTTCTTTGTACAATGCATTGTGCCAATTCTTGTGGTTTTCTTACACTGTCCCTTAAATAATCTTGATCAGATTCTTATTTTTTGACTCGGCCAAATCGTTCCTTTAAGGGTAATAGCTAGTAGAGTACTTTAGTTTGATCCCTTTTTCTAGAGTGAAAACATTCATATCTAGGAAAGAAAAATAAGAAGTGTTGTAAAAAACCAGACATTCAGAAATTCTTAATTGAGTGATAATATGGGAGTTTAGAAATGACACTACCTGATTTGTATTTACCACTTTTAAAGGTAAATCTTCAGACCATATCATAAAATAGGTTGTTGATGTCAAAATGTACTTATGTTGTTGCAATGAAGGGGGGTTGATTGGTCCTATAATGTCTAGGCCCCATTGCTAAAAAGGTGCATCTACCGTAACAGGTTGCAAAGGAAAAGCTTCATTTTTCACCTGTCCTATAGCCTTTTGATAGATTCTACACTCGCAGGAAAATGTATGAGAATCCTTAAACAAGGTAGGCCAATAGTGGCCAACCCTTATCACTTTGTGGGTAGTGGTATCTCCAACAAAATTACCACCGACATCACCGGAATGAAGTTCAGCCAACACCCTTTCAGATTCCTCTTTTTCTAAACAACGCAGAAAAACACCATCAAAGTTCTTTCGAAATAATATATCATTAATTTATTGGAAATATGCATATTTCAGCCTAAGTGATCTTCTGCTTTTGGGATCAATATTGCGAGAAACAGATCCATACAAGAAATAAAATTTGATATTCGCATACCATGAATTGGGCAAAGTTTGTGTACAACTGATATGTTTTTCATCATGTTGACTTATGGTGGATGTATTTATTTGACTTTATAATTTCTCCACTGAATCAACCACCAATTTACAAAGGCCTTGACCTCTAATGATCTATGTAGGTACTATTTAAAGGTCATATTCTTGAAGTGATATCATCCAATTTTCCCTTTTTTCTCCCAGCTCTTTTTGCACTAACAGATTTCTCACAACAGGGTAAGGAACAACAATTGTTGTCTTGGATTTCAATAGGTATGATCTGAAATGTTTCACAGATTTAAAAATAGCATACATCTATTGATATACAGTGGGGTATTTAGTTATTCTCCTTTAAAGGTAGATATCATAAATGATATGGGTATCTCATTGCTTTCTACATCTTTTTGTGTGAGTACAACGACATAAGATTTGTCAGATGAAAAAGTATATAATGTAAAATCTTGGGGAAAATCAGGGCTCATTAGGGAAGGTGCCTCGATTATGGATTTTCTTATTGAATCAAAAGCTTGAATCTCTTATGGTCACCATCTATATAAAACATCCTTTTTAATCAAATTTTGTAGAGGTCTAACCACTTCAGAAAAAATCAGGACAAATCATCTGAAAAAAATTGATTTTACCCAAAAAGGATTGCATGGTATTTTTGGAAGAAGGAGGAGGAAGGTTGGAAATGGCTTGGGTTCTTTCATGACCAATTATCACTCCATATTTAGAAACTATAAACCCAATAAATTTCCCTTGTTCTACTGCAAAGACTGATTTTTTAGGATTGAGTGAAATGTCAAAATTGTGACATCATTCTAACACAGCCCTAAGGTGAGACATGTGATCTTTCTTGTTTTTGGAAAAGATAGTGGCATCGCCTATATAGACCACAACTGACTAGTTGATGAGGCCACGAAAAGCAATGTCCATTTCTCTCTGAAAAGTGGCACCGACATTTATCAGTCCAAAAGGCATTTTTTGTAGGAGTAAGTGCCCCACGGGGTACAAAAAGTGGTTTTAAGTTGGTCTAAAGGGGACATAAGGACCTAGTTATATCCTGAGAAACCATCTAATAAATATAGTCTTTTAGAACTAGACACTTGTTGTGGAATTTGTTCCATTGGAGGAACCAGGCAGTTGTCTTTATCAGATAATCGGTTTAAATTTTGAAAATCGACACAAAGTCAAATTTCTCCACTCTTATTCCTTATAGGGACTAACTTAGATATCCATTGAGTATGCCTAAATGGAAAAATTATCTTTGCAGTAAGTAATTTATTTAGTTCCTTTTTTATGGTAGGTTCCAATTTAGGATGCATTTTCCTCATTTTTTGTTGGAAAGGTTGAGTTTGGGGTTTCATAGGAATTACGTGGTTTATGATGTTTGGTTCGAAAGTATTTAAATCATCATAAATCCAAGAAAATACATCTTTAAATTCTTTAAATAATTTTATAAAAGAAGACCTTTCTAGTTCAGAACATCCTTTTCCCAGATTGATATTTTGAGGATTATCTCGTGTTCCTAAATTTACAATTTTGTACAACAAAGAGGAATTGTTTGTTTTGCAATTGACTAACCCTCTAAACTTGTCATGTAGGTCATAAAATTTCTCTAATATCACAATAGATTTGGGGATAGAGTTTACCAGCTCAGATGATGATTATGAAGATTGAGGATCGGATATTACCGTGAAATATCAGAGATTCTCATCATGAGTGCTCTCATCGATAACTGCATCCTGGAAGGTGTCTTCCATATGATTTTTTTTTATGATCTGTTGATCATCATCAAATACTCACCAGTTTGTGATGTTGTCAATAATTGATGGCCTGAATAACAATTCGACCAAGAAGGCGTTAGGAGAAAGACCCTTAGCAGGAAACAATTTAGAAGCAACATTAGCTAGTAAATCAACTTCTGAATTACTCATCCTAGGAATGGAATTTATATTAAAGGCTAGAAATGTATGCATTAAACCCCATACCTCGGTTTGGTAATTCTTCAAATGCGGTGACAAACAATGTATTTCATTTCTTACCTGTTTGACTACGATTTTTGAATCACCAAATACTACCAAATTTTGCACGTTCATGTCTAGTGCCTTCCTTAGTCCCTGTAGAAGTGCTTCATACTCTGTTGTGTTGTTAGTACATTCAAACTATAATTGAAAAGCAATAAATTTTTTATTACCTGTGGGATTGATAAGCACACAACCAGCACCCGCCCCTTCTTAGGATTTGGATCCGTCAAAATACAAGGACCATATTTGTTCGTCATTAGCAATATTTGGTGTACTTGACAAAGTTGGTGCCTGAGTACAGGTTGTTACTTTAGATTGTTTTTATGGGTTATTGATAGAGGAAATTTCATTCATGAAATTACCAAAAAAAGTATTCATTCCCTGTGTTTCAATCAAATTTGCAGCAGTAAAAAAAGGCTCATTTGGGTCATTCATATTTGTCACAGTGTACTTGAGGTATCGTTCTCTATTTATTCTGATCTTGTTGGGTTGTCCATTTTTTGGAAGCCATAAATGAGACCAGTCTATACTAAAAAATAGACCATAAACTTTAGGAATGTCAACAAAAATATTATCAATTACTTGATGAACTTTGGGATTGGACGATAATCTTATCAACACGTTTTTGAGTTCACCAATAACTTTAACATTAGTTTGATCTAACTAAATGATCTTTAAATCAGAAGGTTTTACTTCAGTGTTAATTTTCTGGCACACAGACAAATGCATAGCATTTGACGATGTTCCAGAATCAACCATACATTTATGTACATTCCTATGAAAATTTTCAAAAGTTAATAAAAAAGGAGGCACATTTTTTTGTGCAGAAACAACAGAGTTCTGCTGATTTTTTATTGTTTTACCTAAAACAGTTTTATCTAAATTTCCTATACTTTTTTCTGATGAGTCCCTTTTATTCTAGTTTTCAAATGAATTTTTACTTGGGACGTCTTTAGCTTTGTTTAAGTCAATTTATTTTGATTTCTTGTTGATAACATCATTCTTTTTACTATTTTCAGCAATGCTTTGGAGCATTTTCTGCAGGATAAGTGGAAGTTTCAGCAATTCAAAAACTGAAATATTTGCCCTCAATTTTTTAAGATCCTCAACTAAATCATACTCTAAAATTGGTTCATCAAGGTTTTGTTTTGTTTCAATTTTCTTTGGCTATTTTGAAACCGCGCTTTTACTTGTTTCGGGTGAAGTTTTGTTTTGTGTTTTACTTCTAGTGTTATAGGGATGGACAGTTTCAAAGTTTGCTTGAAAGATGTTGTCCGAAAAATGCCCAAAAATCAGAGGGGACGAATCCTCCTCATTAGGTGTTTCTTCCTCACTAGTATCATCATGGTTCTCAGGAGGAGTAGAAACAAAATTTTCATGTGCTTCCAATATTGTTTGCAAATCATATTGCAGACCTTCGAAGTTTAGACCTTCTTTGGTCGGGTTTGGCCGGTTTGGAGGAAAAGGTTTTCTAAAAGATGGTATGAAACCTCCTTTACTTGTAGAAGCCTCCTTGGTTGTTATTTTCAAGTCAACGACCTGATTGGATAATTTCTGGAAAGCTTTCTGTAAACTCTCTAGGTCTAATGTTTCTTGTTGATTTTTGGCTTGAGGGGGCCTAGTGAGAATCTCTATTTTCCTTTTAGAAGATGAAGTCATTTCAACCTCACTACTTAGAATATCTTCCAAGATCATAATTTCTCTCTCAATTAGGATTGCGTCCTCAAAGGATTCTAATAATGTATTCTTTTTGGACCTTTTAACCCATATGGATATGTTGTTATGCAGGGCATTAGTATAATATGCAACAATCAAGTTTTCTGCAGGCATCGAATCTACATGGATCTTGTTTTTTAGTGTTAGGAATATCCGGTTAAAGTATTTAACTTTTTCTTTAGGGTTCATCTTTAAACTGGAGAGTTCCATTACCAAGATTTCTTGAGATTTATCATCCCCGAATTTTTCTAGAAAATAGGTTTCAAACTTGTACCAAGAGACGATGGTCTGAGGTTGTTGTGCAAAATACTAGGTTGAGGCATTCCCCTCAAAAGTGTATGGGAATAATATGCACATGACATCTTCGTGTTTGGCACTCCGGAGTCATATAACACAAATTTCTTGATGTGATCCTTAGTTGATTGCTTCGAATATGGATCAAATTTGGGTATCCATTTCTTAGGATGTTTAAGCAGTGGGTGTTGGGGTCTAGGCACAACCACGTCATCTTGATCAAGCCAAGTTATGGTGGGATTATTTTGGTTTTCCATGGGATTTGGTGGAGTTGAAGGTTGATATGGTTTAGATGAAGAACTACCTTCATCGGAGGATTCACCTCACGAAGAAGGTGGAGAAGAACTAGGTACGGATGGTGGGATACCAGATCCTCCAACACTAAGGATAAGTGCTTCAGCAGGATTGGTAATATTATGACCTATAGTATTTTCATGCAGACCAGTGTCTTGAGGTTTTTAATGAATATTTGTGAAGTAAAGGGGTTGATTAAGTTGTCAACCAGGTTTTCAGATTCGATATAAAGAACTCTGAGTTATGATTGACTGGTGAACAATTTCTTGGAAGTCAATCCCTTGAGGAAATGGTGTCAATGGTTCAACGGTAATGTCAGGGGTGGTGTTTGAGGTAGTAGTTGGGTCAAGTGTAGTGTTATTTCCTAAGCAACTATGCATTATGACAGGAGAATGATTTTTGGGGGGATTCTTGCAACCTCCATGTGCCATCAATTAATTTCAGGCCCTCCTTCTATAGCCATTTGTTGACGAGTGTTTATGGCACACCGTCAACTGGAAGGTTAGATCCGGACTGGGGTTATCCAATTAACCAAAGTCATTTGGTCTGATCTAACTTGATGGTTGTAATGGCTCCATTAGCCAACTAGGGTCCTAAAAACAATGAAAGGAAAACAACTAACTAAATAAATGATTCTAACAATCGACACACTTATTACAAATGTACAACAAGAGTGTTAATATACAATGATGATATAAAGTTTGCAAAGTTTAAACAAATCTCTGTGAAAGTGGTTGTTTGAGGTGATGTTTCTTAAGATGACTAAGTAAAATAAAAACTTATTATAATGATCAAAACTATCAAACTATTAAATATTGAATGAATATAATTTTAATGATTTGATGAAAATAGACAAAGCTAATTAACGTCTAGATAATGCAATCATTATTCATTCATAAATAATTTAAATAAATAACACACAGACTAATCTCTAGTTGATCAGCAAAAATAAGTTTATCTCTCTGTGTTGTTGGAGCTCCTACTTGTCTCGCATTAAGTGGAAACCTATGACAAGAACAATCATAGTACTTCCAAAATAAATTCAAAGAAGTGTTTGATATTTTTGGAGTGAATTTATAACAGCAGAAAGATAAATAAATATATTTCTTGTGACCTCAAAATAACCAATAGCTGAGGATGAAAGAAATATCAATCACATGGACATCATTTAAATTTTTAACAATATGAGATATATTATGAAGACAAGACTAAAGCTAAATCAACAATAATAACATCTCATAACATAGAAGTAATAGGAGAATACATTGAAACAAGCATTGCACAATTCACACAGGTCTAAATCCAATGGTGAATTTCTTTCCCATATCACTTCAAAACATTATACATCCATACTATAATCCAGAAAAAGTTGTCATTAAAACTAAACAAAAACAGTTATTTAAAAATGTATTGGATCAATAACCTCTTATCATACAAGATAAAGACTGATCCCTAAAAAACATTTTTCTTTACAAAAATAGAATAACAAAGGAACACTCATGTAGGAGTCCTTACATCAAAAAATAATTACGTAAATGGTATTGTTTTATCAAAAATGAGAAATTACCAAGCTATGGAACGCTTAATCCATGATTCCTTCTCCTTGAAAATAGAATCATAAACTGTATGTTTCCCTAAAAATGATAAAACAAAATTGAATTTTAGATAACAATACAAAATAATACTTTCAAATAAACTGGCTATAGAATCTCACGATTATGTAGCTAGTCTTAAATTAAAAACAAAATAACAAATAAATCTATCTATTTTTTATTTTTCCAACATAATTAAATCAAAAGAATCAAAACAACTTTTTACCATTTTAGATATTAGACAAAGAAGCATATGATAAGTCTGAATTGATGATAGTGTTGAAATTCGTTGAGTTTTTAATAATCACATTGCCAGACCATTTAATCCTCTTTTTTGCCCTGTCAATGTTCGATCAAACGCTTGCTTTTAATTCTTCATTTTCCCTCTCGATCAAGGAATTTTGCACTACCATTTGGTTTAATTGTGCTTGTATATAGGGGATATCCATGTAGTATCTCTCAATCCAATCAAGATAGTTTTCACAGTGCACTGGTTCTATGGTAGGTAGAGGTTAAGTCTATTTTGTAGAGGGCGTTTTGGCCTATCCTGTAAATTTCTACAGATCATGTTGGATACCAGATAAACCCTCTTGGTTCTTTAGGAATGGTGGGAGATTAGAAATGAATTCATACTGTATAGCATCAATACTGATTTAATTTCCCAAGAACTGGTCATCTACATCCTCTTGTGCAAGAAATTTATCGATCTCATCCTCGAACATGTGATCATCAACCTCGATCACTGGGGTGAAGCTCAGATGATCTTGCTAGTGATTTCTTATTTTTCTAGATATGAGACTGCCTGATCTCTTATTTGTAAAATTTAAGTCTGAATTACTATGTTCCTTATGCTTGCGATTTTTCTTGACAATTGATTTTTTCAAAACAACCTGAGTCGAATCATGAGTAGGAATAGGAGAAACCCTATCCTTTAACACATATAAAACCTCCTCCAATGTCTTTATGGGAACAAAATCACATCGTGACTTCTATATAGTGGTAGAGGTTTGGTCCATGGACGTATGGACTTCTTGTGGATTAACACATGGGTTTTTGGTAGTAGGGTTATATCTACAGGGACTGGGGTTTTTATTGAGATGGTGAGGTGATTTTATTTCATTCTCGGGTCGGGTGAAATTATTTCGAAACAAGAAATTATCCCAAGTATCACATGTTTTAGATAGATGTGAAACCACAAGGATTCAAATAATACCATGATGGAACAGGCTTGTCTGTAGATTTATCCTCTTGCTCTGATAGAACTTAGACATTTTTTGTAGACTCCTAAAGAGATAAAAAGGCATATTTAAATTGAACCCTAAAAAAGCCATCAGCAAGCAGACGTGATACAAAAACACCAAAACATATCTACCTTCGCAAGTTATGAATTGCTTTAGAATTAGGAGTAGGCCATGTGATGCAACACGCCGACTCTACATCTGCTCACAGGATCGTTCATTCAATTCCTGAGCCGAAGTGGCTCTTTCGATCCCCATGGGAATCGCTATTCACAACAATCGATAGGTACTTCTTACCTTGTCATGCACCTTCAACATTTAGCCCCTGGGCTATCTCTGGGCCCACATGACCAATTCTCATATGACTGCAGCCATATGTCCTTTGGGATTTATTGACGCGAGAGCCCGGTCTCTTGTCCTCTAGACTCCCAATTCACCGATCCGCAAAATGTTGTATTGGTAATGCCTTAGCCCCGCCTAGCTATGCTCCGGTCCAAGTGACCATCCTTCACATGACCAAGACCTTATTTTAGGGTTGCGCAACTCAAGCGCACAACCTCTTGTCCATTGGATTCCCGAAATGCCGATCCACGAAATGCCGAAATGTCGATATGGTGCTACCCGACTTCCTCTTTCTTCTTCGTTATTTTGGGTTTCAAAACACCAAAATACTCGGACCTTGCCCTCAGAACTTCTGAAGTTTTGATTTTTGATTGCCAAGGTGATGTCAGCTAGCCCTGAAACTTTCCACCTTGATCACGATCAATGGTTGTGATCATCCGCTAGACCAACGGTCCTGATTAAATCTCGGGATTTCGTGACTTGCGGTTCCCCGATGACACTATCTCTTAACTCTCGATATCTTGGTGCCTGGATCTCTGAAGCAGATGATCGCACAACACGCGTCCGCTCCTAGACGAACGACTCATATTCCCTCTCGCTATTTCTGAACTTTCGACGCCGAATGCCCAAACTCTCATCCTCGAGAACACCGATATCCCGATAACCACACCTATATTGGGACTTCTCTCCTTTTCTCTGTTGTATGAGGGTTTAACTCCCTCGCAAGTCCTGTCAGATCCAACGAATGATGGGTACTGGGATCAATATCCGACAGCTCAAATTCGTCCCTTCTATGTGCTTACTCTAATGTTCCCTGGACGTTGAAAACCAATGGTCTAGATCTCTTTTCCTCAGCCTAATCTAATGGTTGTCGTGTCTCCTCCCGAGCTTCTACGCTTTATTCTCAGATTTGGGAGAATTTCAAAATCTCAAAGGCCTCGACCTTTTCTTCGTCCCTATGATCTCTTGTGACCTTTTTGCGTAAAAGCACTCACCTACGCGTATGAAAACATGGTTCCTCCTAAGTTTTAGAAAACTCTGAACTCTTCCCGAGAGTTCTCTGGCCTTTGCACTCCTTGCAGTTACGGCTTCATGCGCTTAAAGCACTACTCCTCTTGAGCTTTTACTCCCAAATTCTTGAAGGATTCTGATTCCTGTGTCTCTACACAGTCTCTTCACACATAAAGCGCTATCCGTCTGGAGCTTCTCTTTCTCTGAAACCTTAAGAGGTTTCCATGACTCATACACTCCTTGTAAAGTCTTTACACGTACACAAAGGTCCTGTCTCTTCTGAGATTTCCTGCTCCTCAAAACTTAAGGGAATAAATCTTCTTTCCTTCTCCTACAGATGGAGAATTATGAGGTCCTCCTGGCGCTCAGTCTGTTCAAGCAACCTATTGCTGAGTATTTCTGGGTATTCAGTAACCCTGTGTATATGCTCAATGCCCACTTGGAAGAGCCTCTTCCAGAACTCCTTAGAGATTCTGTCCTCTTCTTAACTCAACAGAGTTCCTTTTATGTGCTCTGGCACTTACTCAATTCCCTCTTGGCAGAGTGTCAAGAATCCTTAGTGATTCTTGCTTCTAATGAACTCACATCAAAGTTCCTCTGTGCACTCCTTTGCACCCGCTCAATTCCCACCTGGCAGAGCTTTACAAAACTCAAAGAGAGCTTATGTCTGTGATTGTGTTTTCTCATACACAACCTCACTTCTTGAGGTATTCAGTAACCTCATGGCCTTCTTCAAGTTGTTGACTTCAGTTCTTGTGCCCGCAACATATCTTTGTCTGAATCCATAGATTCAGGAATGCATCCTCTATGCATGGCTATCAAAACCTGCAGCATTCTGTCACACCCTCCTAGTGTGAAGCCTCAAAGACTTCTAACCCTGAAATCAGAACAACTTTTACAAATGCATAAACCTAACGTACATTCACAACATATAAGGAACACACACAGACATTCATTTAACGCCAGAAATATGCAGGAAAAACTGTTATTTATATTAAAATGGCAAATGCCTGTCTTTACAAGGTGTTCCTGAGCACGACCTATAACAAGGTCTCGAATCCTTCTATATCTCACGTTGGCTCAATCATTCTACTAACTACTACAAAATGAGATCCAAAAGATCTTTTTACCTGAGGGGCTCTTCAAGCTCTTCCCTCCAAACCTCAACTATTCTATTCAATTACATTTAATGGTTTTCTAGTCCGCAGATCGGATCTAGATTGCAGCCTTACAAAACATTAAAGGCCTTCTTATGTATATCCTGCGTAAAGGCACGACTTCATGGCTCAACAGCCTAAAACATTTATTTACATTCAATTAATTACATTCATTCGAATAAAAAATGAGGGATGCACCTCTCTTCAGCTTTGAATGCGTGCACTTGATGTGGATGGCTAGCTGGCTGGCTGAAATGAGATGATGCTCCTGCATCATACTCCTCAGCTACAAAATTCATGAGCTCCTTCTCATGAGCTTCCACCCTTAGCTGTGGAAATCCTCTTGGATCCCAAACAAATGTTTGGAGTTGTCTCTTCACTCCATTCCCTTGCTATTGTTATTGCTTCTGCGCTGCTGCTGCTTCTTTTCTTTTCAACTGCTCCTTGCTGGAAGTCCTTGCCGACCTGATCATTAGCTCTCAGATCTCCTCTATCACTTTGTCCAGCTGCTCCAATGGCTGGCTCTGCTCATTCAATCTCCTTAGCTGAAAAATTTGCTTGAAATTGGGTAGATCATCATGATCTCCCATGCCTTCTTATTCTGTTGCTTCCAACTTTTCCTGTTGGATGTGCATGCCCTGCACCCTCACCCTTCTCTCCAGGGCTTCAATCTTCTCATACAAATCATCCAAACTAATGTTGTATGCTTCTTCTTCTTCTTATTCTGCAAACTCCCATGTTGTAGTCTGCTCAACTTCTTGGCTGAATGTAGTGAGCCATTCCTCGGAATTCTCATCATCTCCCTCTTATGTTTGGGTAGTCTCCAATACCTACTCCAATGCTTCCTTGACAGTCTCAGTTGGATGTCCTCCTTCTGCTGTTGCTGCCTCAACATCTGCAACACATATTTCTGCCTCCTTTTGGGAAAATGGTAGGAATACCTGAATTCCCCTAATCATTAGACTGTTATTCTGATCTTCCTCCTCTTCTGTCAGCTGCTCTAGATGATTCAAATCCATCTCTGAGCTCATATTCTCTGTCAGCTCCTCAGGCTAATTCAAACTCACCTCTGAGTTCATGAGACCCTCAGATAGTCTCATCTGCTTATCCCTGCCCACCTAGCAAATTGGGATTTCCCTGCTGCCCTCCTGGAAGTCTATGGAATCAACTAATCCCATCTCTGTTCCCTTTCCCACTTGGCAAATTGGAACCTTTCCATTGCCCTCCTAGCAGTCTATGAGATCCCATAGCGATCTCAATCCATTGCCCACCTAGCACTGTGAAATTCCTTGGCTGTCCTCCTGACAGTCCATGAGATCTTTAGCTGATCTCAACTCCTTGCCCACCTAGAAATTTGGAATTTCCTCTCTTCCATCCTGGCAGTGTTTGATATCTTCAATTGATCCCAATTCATCTTCAGCATCAAAAAAAATTCTAGTCTCTGGTTCACATATCTGAACCATTTCCTCAGGTCCGTCGAGGTTTTCAACATGCCTCAACCATCCTCTTAACAACCTACACTGTCTGCTAGCCATCAACTCCTTGACTGGCCATTTTTCTTTTGCCTTCCTCATGGGCCATTCATACACCCACCTTGGCTTGGCTTTCTGCTGCATCCGCAATGCAATATTTTCTATGTCTGCCCTTATATCAGTGAGCTCTTTATCTATTTCTGCAAACTTTTCTGCTTTCCTCTTCCTCCCAGCATACCTATGACCTTTAGTAGCCATGTTGTTGTCTCTGTCTGCCTTCTTGGAAAATCTGTTGCTCACTCACAAGCAAATCTGAGTGCTTCAGCCTCTTCCTACAGTCTTTATGACTGTCTTCTCAATTGCTTCCTACCCATGAACAATCACCATAGAGTCTTTAGCAACCCTGTCTTCCTGGCAAAATCTGTTGTCCCTCTGCAACATGTATTTTGTTTTCCCTTGTTGTCTCCTTGCTTCCTTTGCCTGAAATCTACAAGCAATAAACAAGCCTCTGATACCAACACTAATGTGTGTACCAAAGTGCTCTTCTTCTCTTTCCCCTTCTATCTGAAATATACAAACAAAATCTGTGCTCTGATACCACTTGATGCAACACACCAAGTCTACGTCCACTCACAGGATCATTCATTCAATTCCTGAGCCGAAGCGGCTCTTTTAATCCCCACGAGAATCGCTATTCACAACAATCCACAGGTTCTTATTACCCTATCACGGCCTCTGCACGTGCCTGTGAATTTTCCCTCCAAAATGGAGTTTGTGTTTCCACAACAGAAAATACAATGATCGAGCTTCGGGGTTTTTTGTTTCCCGATGTCGAGAACCTCTTTTCTCACAATCAATCGATTGTCGATTACCCGAGACACACCATTATCATTTAGCCCCTGGGCTATCTTTGGGCCCACATGACCAATTCTCATATGACCGCAGCCACATGTCCTTCGGGATTTATTGACGCGAGAGCCCGGTCTCTTTTCCTCTCGACTCCCGATTCACCGATCCGTGAAATGCCGTATTGGCAATGCCTTATCCCTTCCTAGATATGCTCCGGTCTAAGTGACCATCCTTCACATGACCAAGACCTTATTTCAGGGTTATGCAACTCAAGCGCTCAACCTCTCGTCCACTGGATTCCCGAAATGTCGATCCACGAAACGTCGAAATGTTGATATGGCGCTACCTGTCTTCCTCTTTCCTCTTCGTTATTTCAGGTTTCAAAACATCGAAATACTCAGACCTTGCCCTCGAAACTTTCGAAGTTCTAATTTTTGATTGCTAAGGTGACATCAACTAGGCCCGGAACTTTACACCTTGATCACAATCAACGGCTATGATCATCTGCTAGACTAATGGTCTTGATTAAATCTCAGGATTTCGTGACTTGCGATTCCCCAATGCCACCATCTCTTACCTCTCGATATCCCAGTGCCTGGATTTTCGAAGTGGATGATCGCATGACATGCATCCGCTCCCAGACGAATGGCTCAGCTTCCCTCTCGTTATTTCAGGACTTTCGGCGTCGAATGCCCGAACTCTCATCCTCGGGAACTCCGATATCCTGAACGTCGATATCTCGATAACAACACCTATTTCAGGACTTCTCTCCTCGGCTATGTTGTATGAGGGTTTAAATCCCTTGCAAGTCCTGTCAGATCCAATGGCTGATGGGTACTAGGATCAAGATCCAATGGCTCAAATCTATCCCTTCTATGCGCTTGCTCTATTTCTCTCTGGACATGGAAAACCAACGGTCCAAATCTCTTTTCCTTAGCCTAATCTAACAGTTGTTGTGTGTCCTCCCGAGCTTCTATGATTTCTTCTCAGATTTGGGAGAATTTTGAAATCTCAAAGGCCTCAACCTTTTCTTTGTCCCTGTGATCTCTTGTGACCTCTGTGCATAAAAGCACTCGCCTGTGTGTATGAAAACGCAGTTCCTCCTGAGTTTTAGAAAACTCTGAACTCTTCCCAAAATTTCTCTGGCCTCTGCACTCCTTGTAGTTACGGCTTCATGCACTTAAAGCACTACTCCTCCTGAGATTTTACTCCCAAATTCTTGAAGGATTCTGACTCCTTTGTCTCTACAGGGTCTCTGCACACATAAAGTGTTATTCGTCATGAGCTTCTCTTTCTCTGAAACCTTAAGAGGTTTCCACGACTCATGCACTCCTTGCAGAGTCTTTACACGTACGCAAAGGTGTTGTCTCTTCTAAGCTTTCTTGCTCCTCAGACCTTAAGGGAATAAATCTTATTTCCTTCTCCTGCAGATGGAGAATTACGAGGTCCTCCTGGTGCTCAGTTTGTTCAAGCAACCTATTGCTAAGGATTTTTGGGTATTCAGTAAACCTGTGTATATGCTCAATGCCCACTTGGCAGAGCCTCTTATAGAACTCCTCAGAGATTCTATCCTTTTTTGAACTCAACAGAGTTCCTTTTGTGCACTCTGGGACTTACTCAATGCCCTCCTAGTAGAGTGTCAAGAATACTTAGTGATTCTTGCTTCTAATGAACTCACAACAGAGTTCCTTTGTGCACTCCTTTGCACCCGCTCAATGCCCACCTGGCAGAGCTTTACAGAACTCAAAGAGAGCTTCTGTCTGTGACTATGTTTTCTCATACACAACCTCACCTCCTGAGGTATTTAGCAACCTCACGGCCTTCTTTGAGTTTTTGACTTCAGTTCTTGTGCCCGCAGCATGTCTTTGTCTAAATCTGCATATTCAGGAATGCATCCTCTTTGCACAGCTATCAGAACCTGCAACGTTCTGCCACACCCTCCTGGTGTGAAGCCTCAAAGAATTCTAACCCTGAAATCAGAACAACTCCTGCAAATGCATAAACCTAATGTACATTCACATCATATAAAGAACACACACAGACATTCATTTAACACCAGAAATATGCAGGAAAAACTACTATTTATATTAAAATAGAAAATGCCTGTCTTTACAAGGTGTTCCTGAGCATGACCTGTAACAAGGTCTCGACTCCTTCTCTATCTCACACTGGCTCAATCATTCTACTAACTACTACAAAATGAGATCCAAAAGATCTTTTTACCTGAGGGGATCTTCGAGCTCTTCCCTCCAAACCTCAACTACTCTATTCAATTACATTCAATGGTTGTCTAGTCCGCAGATTGGATCTAGATTGCAACCTTACAAAACATTAAAGGCCTTCTTATCTACAGTCTGCATAAATGCATGACTTCATGGCTCAATAGCCTAAAACATTTATTTACATTCAATTAATTACATTCATTCGAATCAAAAATGAGGGATGCACCTCTCTTCATCTTTGAATGTGTGCGCTTGATGTGGCTGGCTGGCTGGCTGGCTGATGTGAGATGATGCTCCTACATCACCATGCCATCAGGGTTTGAAGAGATTAATCGGTGTATTTTTTGGGAAACACTACACTTTCTTGGAGGCCATGAGAAAACTTCATGGAACGCCTTCAATTTTGATGTTCTTAAACCATTGATCCCCCTCTTAGGATAGACCTATAGCATGTGCTATGGAATCCTCGGTCACTTTGAGTTGCAGATCCCAAATCTTAGCCTTGGAGCCATCAAATGACTGAGTGAAATCCTGGGCCACTGCTAGGTTGTAACCCTCAAACCGTTTGATGAAACTATCCCATCCATACGCTACCAAGTCATTTAGGGCATCATCATGAGAGAGGAGGGCTTGCGAGCCATTGGGTTCTATTCTTACCACGTGCACCATGGATACTATCAAATAGAAACAACAAGGGAAGCGAGAGGTAGGTTGTGTTCTCCAAAAAACACACAACAGGAAGAGGTATGTATAATAGGGAGGAAATCATTGCCTAAGGGTTTGGGAGGCTCCTATAACAAACATTTGGAGTTTTGAATGGGAAATAACCAAAAGAGGTGCAGGATAGTAAACCATTCTACGAAATGAATACTAAACCTAAAGCACCATCACTTACATCTTGCAATAATGAATGCAAGTCTGAGTTATGCAGGACAAAAGGGTGATGTGGAATGTAATTATATCAGTCCTATACCAAAGTGATAATATCGTAATAGGACTGGTAAGAGTAGGGTTCATATTTTGAATTCAACCAAAGGTTCTGCTCAGTCAAGCATATATCCAATGTAAAAATCATATAATAAAAAAAATAAAATCGACTAAGTCATATCTCCCAAAGTGGATAAATCAAGTGTTATGATAATGGATCAACGAATGAAAAAGATAGGCTTACAAACTTTTAGGTTTATGGAAAAAAAAATATAGATGCCCTTTAGTTACAATCCCATTTATATAAGAAACAAAAGAAATCATAACCTCTGTGATGATTACTCAAGCCAAATTTTGTTATAATTTCATGCTTTCAGTCATGAAATTAAACAAAACAAATGATAGATTAAAATGATGAATTCTTACACACAGTGATGCCAATGAACTTTCTCAAAACCCAAAAGGGTAGAAAAAATTTGTAAGGAACAGGAGGCAACTACATAAAAATTTATCCCATGGCGACGACATTTTACCATGATAAAATTCGACAAGAATTGTTGGCTACCAACATGACCTTAGTATATGGGGAAGTTCCCCCTTGTTCTTGAATGTTTTTTTTCTGAATTTCCGACTGTAAATATGTTAATAATTTTGAATTTTATTGATAGACAATTCTAGAGATTTTTGTAGGTATTTATTACACTAGGAGTAGACAGTTTCAAGGAGATTTAAAGGAAGATTTTTTCTTCAAAATATTGCTATATTTGAACCTTGTTGTCTGCTAAGAATCAATTGAATAATGACTTGCTGTAATTAGCCACATTTTTGCAAAGATTTTCATCTTCTTTTTCTCAAGGCATCTTAAATAGAAGCTGCTCTTAAACCTTCACCACTAGATATAAGGAAGTGATACTGTAATCATCAAACTTAGAGGTCACTCGTACAGTTTCCCAAGAACCCTGAGTAAGTGAGTAAAGTATCTTTATTAAAGAGTAACAAGGAGGTATGAATAGTGGTTAGCTATGGAAACATCACAATAACTTAAAAAAGAAGAAAGTGAGTTGAGCGTAAAGATACCTTTTTGTTCTTTCCCAATGGTACCATCCACTACACACTAAAAATGATTGATTATATCATATCTTTATATAGGCCACGTCCGCTTAAGTACCCCTTACATCAGGACAATCTATAAGGAATATATAAAGGAAAGTCATCCTCTAACATAAATATCATCCCAATCTAAGAAAAAAAAATAAAAAATCAGAGTTGTCCCCCTATCTTCTTGCATAAAGAAATATTATATTAAAATCTTAAAAGATGGAGGGCTAGTCTTTGAGCGTGTAAGAGGCTAAACTATCAGGATATTGAACAAGTCTGTTGGAAGCGGGTACCGGCCTATAGTATGACTAGGTAAACCTGTCGGAGTACTGAACAAGTTTGATGGAAGCGGGGAATTCTACCTAACGAGGATGATAATATGAAAAAATAATAATAAATTCCTAAATCTTAAACTTGTCCTGATGTATGGAATTACTTGTAGAAAAAGTTAACACAAAGTATGTATGGTTAAGCTAAGGTTAATGAACTCCATAAATCTGCCATTGGGAACTAACTTTGAGACTATCTTGAAACTCTCTAGCCTACCTCTTCTTATCTATATGTAGGATATTGTATCCTATAGGTGGGGCCATATTCTAACCATCTCGTTAGACCAATATGTGAAATTTATCTCTACACTTAACAAGTTGTAAATCTTCAGCTATTGGGAGAATTGAATGGTTTCCTATATTTTTTATTGTGAGGTGTCACAATACTTAGGAGTGGGGGAGGGGTTTCATGAGCTAACAAATGAAAACACTACCTATCTATAATCCATGAGAAGAAGAAGTAGAATCTTTGTAAAAAAATATGTATATTGTTTTCATGATACACGATATTATATCAGCAGTTATTTTTTTATTGAAATGCTCACTATGTGTTATAAACCTGTTGTATATTTCTTTGAAAGACCACTTAACTAGTTTTTCTCTATAGACTATGATTACATGCCTTATAATATGCAAGATAGAGGAACAAATTATTATGATGTGTGAGAACGATGACAAAACAAGTAATAATGAAACACACTTATCTTATCTCTGCTCCTGTTCACTATGAATGTCAAAAATGTTTAAGACTGATTGCTATGGATAAAACATCCATTACTGGATGAACAAATTTCATTTCGCACAGGAGTACCATATGGATTATCGTATCGAGTTCCATTTGAAAGACCATATGGGGTGCCATATGGACAACTGGATGGCGCACCATATGAAGGATCAGATGAGGTGCATAAACATAGTAAATGACCACAATTTCAGGTAACCGAGAATTGTTTGAATTTATTTGGCTGTTTAGTTGTATTATGAGATAGTTAAGTGTAAATGGAGAGTTAAATGATACAATTTTTAAACACATTTTTATGATAAAATTTCCAAGTCGAAGACTTGGAAATTGATATAACTCCTTCATCATTATGATTGCCTCCAAAAGATACTCTTCGAATTCGAAATCGACACACTTATACTCACACATGGAAACTCATGTGTGATTAATTCATCAACGAATTCAACCGCCTCCACCTTGAGCACATTCAAAATTGGAGGGTTAGCTTAAATTGTTATCTCATTCATGCATTGTGCTCATCCTCTACCCAATTGTGATCATCCTCTACCCAATTGCGCTCATCCTCTGTCCAATTATGCTCCTATGTCCAATTCCTCTCCTATGTTCATTCTCCACACTATCACCATTCCCAAATGATATGAGTCGTCCTCCTCTGCCAACCTCTTTACTATCCCCGAGTTCGCACAGTGTAGGGAGGTCTTCCTTTGTGCAAGGTGGGGACCGTTCTTGGCCTATTTCTAGGGCCACAATGATGAATTTTCTCTACAATTCTCCCTCAGATTCAATGGAAGGATGGAGCTCGTGGGATCTCTGGCCTTCTTGGTCTCCAAGGAATCAATTTCCTCAGCCACGAAGCTTCCAAGGGTTGTATACAACTGGTTCAAACACCACCAGTTGCCATAAGCAAGCTACAACATGGTCTTCAAACCTGAGTTTTAGAATGTCTCTGGAGATAAGGGATACTCCAAGGAGTGGATTAAAGATGAGCTAATTAACCTTATGATAGTTATCACTAGAATTATCACTTGTGAAGTTAGATATTATGTTTTTAAAGCCTACCATTTTTTATTATTAGCTCATTTTCAATTCAATAAGCCATTGAATTTCCCTTTTTACTTCTTGAAAAGTCTTGAGAATATGTCTTCCCAAGTATGAAAGAATGTGGCCAATCCTCATAACAACCTATTCCACCATGGCCTCATCAAATTGCTTGTTATAGCCTAGTTGGAAAAATAGGGGAAGACATGGGATGAGTTCATTTATCAATTTTCAAACCCCCATATTACAATAAACACCAGCAAGAAAACACTTGATCTAGGGGTTGTTACTCCATCCAAACCCCATTCTCCTAAGAATCCAAACCTTCCTACTCAAGCTATCTCTCTACCAAAATAGAAGACTAAGAAACTTGTTGATACCCCTGTAGACTCATTAGGAAAGAAGACTAAGAATCCTATTGATAACTCCACAATGCCCTCAATATCTCTTGATCTTGCACCCAAAAAGTTACAAGAGGAAATTAAACAATATTTCTTTGTAGTCCCCACAAATAGGAGAGGAGCTAATCAATTCAAAAGAGGATCTTTTCGAAAAAGTACCCAGAATGAAAGTGGCGAGGCTAATGTAAAACATCCAGGCACTTCAGATCCTATCCAAGTATCTTCTGATCTTGCAAACACCCATAAAATTCTTAGGGAAGTGTTTGCAGAAGAATTGGAGCCTGATAAAGAAAAAAAAATTGAACCCATTTCCCCTCATAAACCCCCTGTTACTCCTACCTCACAGATGCCTACACCAGATCCCAAAACTGATAGACTCTCTACATCCTTCAAGGGATCCAATCCCTCCTCTAATATATTAGATCATACTCCAACCATTGAAAAATTATAATAAGAAAATATTCAGCTGTTGCAAAAATTGGAAGAGAGGAAGACCATGGATAGACATATCCACCATGACAATGCAATGCTACAAGCAAGCATGAATTCCCTCCAACAATTGGTTGATCAAATGACCAATGAAAATCATAACCTCTGTGCACAATTGAAATATCGCAAGAGGGCACTGTGTAGCTCATTCGACACTCCATCTAGCACTAGATCCGATAGCTCGTTCGACACTGCATCTAGCACCCAATCTGGTATTTCATCTGGCACTGCATCCAACACTTGGAGCATAGGCGAGTTAGCGGTTGTTATATTGGTAGCTTGTGTTGGGAGAATCAACAACCTGGGTTTTGTTCTCCCTCGTGGCCTCCAACTACTGAGCTCTTGACATCTTGGATTAAGCAGTTGTGCTAATCGTTGAGTGGCTCATTCAGTTTCTAGAAGCTAAAGTCTATTAGCATGCATTTAATGGAATTTACCATTTTTAGAGGAGGTCGACCCTTCCAGTGGTCGAACTCTCAAATTTAATCATTATAAATACCACAGTAGTGGTCAAAAAAAGTGTTAAGAATTGTTAGAATCATTTTCATTGTGTAACTCAGACATTTATGGAAACTTGTGCTAGACTGCGTTTTTTAATTTAATTCTTGAACCATGTTGATTTAGCTCGTCATTTGTCATTGAGAAGTAGACACAAAATGTTTGGGGGCCTACCAGTGGTCTGGGTGAATACTTAGATAGATAACTTGCATATTTCAGTTGTGTAATTATCATTTACTTCATTTCCCTGTTATATGTGGTTTGTTATTTTAAATGATGTGTGTTTGTTGTTCATCATTTAATCATTTAATTCCCTTTTTGCAGGTTGCTTGTAGGAGATAGTTGTTATTATGTTGTGTATTTTATTTTTTAGTGAATGGCTTGCAAGCTACTAACATAGATGGTGTGTTAAGATGATAAATTGAATTTATGCAGGTTAAAACAGAGTAGTTAGGACAGAGTATTAATTAACATAGAGTACAAAGTTTCTTTTACAGGATTTGATGGATTAATAGTTGTGAGTTTTCTTAATTTAATTCTCAGTTTAGTCATGCTTTCCTGAATCTCTTTTTCTTATCAATCTTCTTGTAGTATGATAAGATAAAAGTAGGTTTTTTATTATGTTTTTACAAGCATTTCAATTTTCAATCTGAGTTTTTAATAATGGATTTAGCTTAGTTTAATTTATGAGATCTCATTTCTAGATTTGAATAGCAATTTTTAAGTAGAAGTTGAATTTGAATTAAGATTTTAGTTATAAGCTTCTAATCATGTGAATTTGCTTGATTTAGCATAAGAGTGCATTTGAATGAAGTAGAATAGTGTTTTCTTATCATTGATGATTGATATATGAATTGAGAGATCACATGGATTTTCAGGATAATTGATATTTATTCTATCATGGCTAAGCTCTTGTTAGATTGCTTGATTCATACTTTTCATTTCTCCATAGAATTTAATATTGAATTTATTCCTCTTGAGCAATCACTAATCGTTAGATTCCATCATGATGTCATAAGGCACCGAAGACATAATCATCATATTTGAAGTTTCTTGTTATTGTAGATTAAGAATAGTTGTTGATTAATCTTTGAATGCTGTCATGATGTCTTTAATTAAGTAGGTTAAGGTTTGCTTTTGTAGATTAGTAATGATTATGATTTTTATATTAATAATAGAGTTTGCTTCCTAAGTAGTTTTGATTAGTTTACTTGTTGAATAGTTTTGATAGGTTTACTTGTTGAATAAGTTAGTTGTTTAATTGTTTACTTGCTTACTTGTTGATTCTCATTTATTTGAATAGATTGATTAGATTAATTAAATGTTGTTGTTTCTTATTAATTTGAATAGATTGAATATATTACTTGTTGTTTCTCATTAGATTAAATAGGTTAACTTGTTCAAAGTAGGGTTTTGATATGTTTCTTTAGGAATAGTCCATCGATCCATTGTTTAAAATTTTCTTAGGGTAAATAGTTCAAGTTATTTGATAGGGTTTTCTCATTGATAGTCCTTGCTTAAGTAGATTAACCCTAAGATAGACCATATACTTAGTTAGATCATACTTCCTCTATCTTTTCTGCCTTGGCATATATAGTGCTACAACTCTAAGTTTACTTACCCCAGGTTGAAAATTTAATTGAGGGATTTAGTGCATATAGAACACCCATCAGATGGTATGAAATAGGATGTTCACACCTTTTTGGAAAAATGTTATTTTTGACAATGAAAAAAGGGAGAAACATTCAAATCCTCAAGCACACTACAACCACTTTCAATTACACCTGCTATTTGGAGGGATATTTCTATGGATTTAATTTTTGGCTTACCTAAATCAGAATATAAATTAGTCATCATGGTGGTCTTTGATATTATTTAGAAATATGCTCATTTATGTGCTCTTCAACACCCATTCACTACCTCCACAGTGGCTCAACTTTTCATGGATCTTATCTTTAAGCTTCATGGCATGCCTCATTCCATTGTATCTAACCAAGATCCCACTTTCACCAGCAATTTTTGGCAAGAATTGTTCATGCTACAGGCCACCCAATTGCAACTCAACACAACATATCATCCACAAAATGATGGTCAAACTGAAGATGTCAACAAGTGTTTGGAAACATATTTGAGGTGTTTTTCATCTAAGAGGAAATATCATTTGGCTCAATGGTTACCTCTAGCTAAATGGTGGTACAACACTTCTTACCATACAACTACTAGCACAACTCCTTTTAAAGCAATATATGGAAAAAATCCCCCTACAATTCTATCATACATTCTCGATGTCTCGAAGGTCTAGGAGATTGACCAAACTCTTACAGCTCAAGAGGCTATTATTTGTACCCTCAAAGAGAATTTGTTCCTGGCTGAGAAATGTATGAAGCAACAAGCATATCAAGGTCGATCAGATTGTCAATTTGCTGAAGAGGACCAGGTATTTCTTCAACTACAACCGTATAAGAAGAATTCACTCAAGGCAGACCATTGTCAGAAGTTGGCACCCAAATTTTATGGTCCTTATATAGTTCTCAAGAGAGTGGGACAAGTGTCCTATCAGTTATCTTTGCCCAATCATTCTAAGCTCCATCTTGTTTTTCATGTCTCCTACTTAATTAAGGTGATTGGGAGTAAGTGAAAAACTAAAACAAGTTTTCCCGAGTTGGATGAAGAAGGCTCCATCTAGTTGCATCCATAAGAAGTCTTGGACCATCTTGAGCATCATATCCATCAGTGAAACATCAAGGAAGTGTTAGTATAGAGGAAATATACAATTCCAGTAGATGCCACCTGGGATCCAACTACTATTCTACAACAATTTCCTCATCTCAAGCCTTGAGGACTAGGACTTTTTAATGGGGAGGGCATGTTAGGGACCTAACCTCCCTAACACCTCACGTAGTTAGAATAATATATTTTCCATGTATAAAAGGCCAATATTAATAAGGCCTAGTAATAAGGAATAATAATTCAAATGTAATAAGACCTAATAGAAGCTTTCACTTCTAGAAGATATTCCTCTAAATTGTTCTTTTGGTAGATAGATTTAGTATAAATATGAGTCAAGGGTATGAGAAGTCTTGTCTTGGAGATTATTGTAATAGAGCTCTTCTCTGCTGGAGGTTTCCCCCTCAAAGAAGCAAGTGAACATTGTTGTCATTAATAAAGGTTCTCTTTCTGGTGTTAATATGGTATTATTATAAGATTCTTTCAGATATATCATTGTTTTTCTTCCATTTCTTGCTTAATATTTTTATTCTTCCTATTATATTATATCTGGAATATTGCAAAAAGTGATGGCTCTAGAAATAGCAGCTATAATATACTATACCATTGGCTTCTTACTTTACTTTGTCAATGTAGGGTTTGTACAAACTTAAGAGGTGTTATGCATTGTATGTGAAGTATGCATTTATCGATAGAAAAGGTATGAGACTGATCAATGATTATAAATGTGTGGAATGATGTAGAAAAATAGAAATGGTAGAAAGAAACTCTAAACTATTTCTTAAATAAAAACAAACCAAACTGAAAGTAAAACTAATCTAGATTGCATGAAAATAACTTATTCTAATGGAAATAAAGGATACTAAATCATAAATATTAAATTGATAACAGAAGATGAATTCAATCTAAGTTATGGTATAAAGTTGTAATTGAAGTAAAACTATACTAATGCAGGAATAAAACAAGTTAATTCTCTAACCCTTTAATAAATAGAAATCCATATGTCTTTTTATTGTTTATTGATGTTTTTATGAAAGGAAGATGAAGATACAATGAAATATAAAACTAAAACTTTGCTACAGGAGATTTCTATAAGAACTATATAGTTTGTACAGGAACTGTACAATTTCTACAGGAAACTTTTGCAGGAAGAAATAATGAGGTCTATAAAGGTAGTTTAAGTATTTAAAATCATGAAGACAACTATACTATAATAAAATCAAATAGCTCTAATTTTCTTGTCCTTGGAGGGCACTTAAGAGTGCTCCAAAAGGCTATTGAACATTTCTACAAGATCTTTGTTGTAACTAGCTAGTTGATGATAATCCTAAAAAAATCTTTGATTGATCATGCAAAGCTATATTAAACTTAAAAAGAGAATGAAATACTATCTAATCACTAATTATAATGCATAAAAACTATAGAAATTGAAACATGGTCCTTGATCCCTGTTGAGTGGGCCTTACCCAAGAAGCACAAGAAGCCTAAAAGAAAATTTAATGAATTGAAGGAAAAACCATATTTATTTCATGAACATCAGTAATACATCAAGAAAAACAAGTCTTTTAACCCTTTAACAAAAGTATTCAACACAACAATTCTCAATACAATACTTCTCAAAAATTCTCTATCTCCTGCTCTCCTAGACTAGAGATCTATATATAGCTTGAGAGTTTGACCTCCCTTCCTAAATCGAGGAAAGAAGTGAGTAAATGAGGAATATTATCCCATTACATTTATATCTCCAACTGTTCTAATCAGGAGTGGTCATTAATGCATAAGGAGCGCTCTTGGAGGTAGGTGTGGACAATGTCCCTTGATTCTTAGCTGGCAGTGCTTTGAGGGATACAAAATCTCATGTTTCTAGGGTGTTGGCACCCCTAAGTTATGAAGTTTGACTTTCTTGGTTGAATACACATCTTTGGAAAAAACATTATAGAAGAAAGGAAAATTATACACAAAAATATGTTGGAAAATTGGTTGTCATTTATGTCAATCCTAGAAGAAGTTTAGAAGCTTCTAGAAGTCATGGGTATATTTGAAGAAGTCTCCAAAGTGGTCCCCTTATGGCATAGCTTTAAGCATATCCTTGACAGGAAGATGCTTTTAATAAGTCTACAAGAAGAATTGGAAATATGGTTAAGTGTTTAAGTGGTTAAGAATCCCCATAAGTGCGGTCATGAAGCCCGAAGTTGATTGAAGAGAAAGAGTATGAAGGAAATTGTAATGCATGCAAAACATCCGTTGATTGATAATACTTGACAAGCCATCTCCAATGGTACGTGGCACACCATGTGGTTCCTCACAATTTAGGAGTTATTTCCTCTTAAATATTAATTCCTGAAGTATGGTCATGAATCCCCAGATCTAAGTTCAAGAAGTTATAAGTTGGCCCTAAATTCAAGTAAAGGAGAAAATGTTGTTGCAAACAAGAATTTATAGGTCATCCCTAAAGTCAAGTAAAGGAGATAATTGAAAAAGTATAAATACACATTAAGAGCCTCTCATTTCATCATTCAATATTTGTATCTCTTAGCACAATCTTGGGAGCGAATTTCAGAGGGAAGGTGAAGTGAAGAAGGGAGAAATTCCAAGGGAAGATGAAGTATTGTGATGATGTGTTCTAAGGTATGAATTTTAAAGGTCATCTTACCATGTTTTCTATAACTTTGTTTCTAGAATCATTCAGATAGTTAAATGTGTATTCTATTGAGAATACATATCAAGGCACCTATGGTATGAATTTCAGCTTCTAGTTTCTTTTACTTTTGGAGATACACTTTGTGGAAGATAGGGTTTTTGACCAGTCCTATAACTAGCCTCAAACAGGTTTTCCAGGTAAAAGAGTCATAAATTATTCATAGAGGATCCAAATTCTATGAGCCCAATTGAATTAGAAATAGTACAATCCTTAGTATTTTGTAAGTGATTTTCATAATAAGATATCAAATATTGAGTGCATGGAAAGTTGTACAAGTTCACTCTCTATAATAGGACAAAATTCAAGAAGGTATGCCATATTTTCTATATCTCATTTTGTGTGACAATCACATGAGAGAAACATGGATTTATTTTAGAGAATATATAAAAGAATATTGGATACAAGTTTCATACCTTGATTCATTACAGGTACGGATTTATACTTGTTGGAAGTTAGGGTTTGAAACTGATCCAAAAACTAGTCCCAAATAGGTGTTCAAGATAAATTTAAGAAGTGATTTTTGGGTTTATATGTGGGCCCATGTGGACCTAAGATATTTATGTGGACCTAGTTTCTAAGTGGACCCAGGTTGATGATGTTCATATATCAGTTGTGGTGGATCTAGTTTCTTATGATGATGATGTATTAGTTATGATGTATCCAGTTTTGATGACAATGATGTATTAGTTGTAGTGGATATAGTTTTGATGATGGTGATGTATTAGTATAAGTGAAATTAACAGTGACAGTTTGAGTCTATCATTTATATTCAAAGGAGGCAGGAAGGGGAAAAGAAAGGTATTTGTATCTTCTTTTAGGTTGAAGCCTGTAAAGTAGGGGGTTGGAGCCTCCTTCGAGTTGGAGCTGGAGAATTAAGGGAGATTCCTTTATTTTAGATCCTATAAACAGGGGGTTGGTTCCTCCTTCGAGTTGGTTCTTTCTATGAATGTAATGTTTTGATATATAAGAAATAATTATGTGGTTTTCTCCCATTTGGGTTTCCACATAAAATTCTTATGTACTGTGTATTTTTGGTTATATGTTTATGGTATCATGAATACAATAATAAGTGATAAATTATGATATCTTACCTTCTTACATAGTTTTATTAAAAGTGGTAAAAAGTGTCGAATATTCATTCATCCCCCCTCTTAGTATTAGTGAATATTCCAACAACTAGTATCAGGGCAAGTCATTCAGAAACAATCTAATCACTAGAAGGTAGATCATGGAGTGCACCAAGAATGGAATGTCATTGTTTGATGGTCAGAAATATTCCTTTTGGAGAAGGATGTATTTTTTTATGAAAGCATAGGGATTTGATGTTTAGAAAGTAGTAGTAGACGGATACAAGGCATATGCCACTCCCCCAACATGTAAAGATGGAAATAAGCTTAGTGAAAACAATTTGAAGGATAAAAATGGTATTCTTAATGGATTGGTTGATTCTGTTGATATTATGGTAGTTGTGGGAGGTATTTACCTCCACGTGTAAACCTGACGAGAATAGAATATTCTAGGAAGCAAGAAGAAACCCTAATTAGTTGGCTAATAACCCTAGAAGGTAAGTCGGCTCAAGAGAATGACTTGTATTAGGTTATTAGCCTCCAAGAGAAGAATTCGGCTAAAGGAAATGTTATTTAATAAAGAATTAGCACCCATAATGAGAAGTCGGCCTAGGCAGTCTACTAGAAATAGTATAAATATAGGAGGCCAGTCTTCATTCTGGCCAGTATTCTCAGAACTGCAGAAGCAACACTTGTGTGCACTGCAGTTGGCCAGTTTGTGCACAAGTTTGGAGGAGAGCTGTCATTGCAGCTAGTATATTTTGGTTTTGGATTGGGCTCTCTGATCAACTCTTGTTACTCTTTCTTGGTGTGCTATCCTTGGAGAAATATGTGCCACCTTTGTTTAGCTATCTATCCTAGGGTTTTCTTTCGGAATGATTCTCTGTCAAGGTTAAGGTGCTCAGGGGTGGCTTCGGCCTATGGTTGGGTGAAAATAGTGATATTATATATGGTTAAACGAGAACATCCATTATATTCTAACAAGTTATGGGCCCACACCTCCTTCATTCAGTCTAACCACTAGAAGGGAGCATAGCCATAAGGATAGTAAGCTCGTTGAAGAACTGTTTCTAGGGTTTCTAGTAGGAGCAGTTACTAAATCACTGTCACTAGGGTTACTAGCATGTGCAGTTGCATAAACCCTAACCCTCTCGTTGAGGCACCTTAAGTGAAGGGATTTACCTAATTTCCAGATAGACCAATGTTCCCTAGCCTAGTGCAACTCCTGGTACTCTCAGCAATCTAAGACATCAAGTTTGAGTTTTTGGTCAAATCTAGGGTTGACCAAGTCAAGCAGCCATGAATTACTCTATGAAGTCAGAAAACAAGTTAGAAGGGGCTTCTAACTTCAGATCATGGAAGACAAGGATTGATCTCATCCTTGCCAAGAATAAAGTGTTGGATATCGTGAAAGGAAAGATTGTGGAACCAGAGTTTGAAGAAGGAACCGCAAAACGTTGCAATTATGGAGAAGTTCAAAGACAATGACATCAATTACATGATTATCATAGTGGATTCCATAAAATACCACTTGATACCCTACATATCCCATATTGATTCGTCTAATAATATGTACGATTCCTTAACAAACCTCTTCTCAGTCAGAAACATTGGACAAGTAATGAGTCTAAAGAATGAGCTCTATGACATGAAGATGAATGATGATGACATCATAACATCATAATTTTTTTGGATATATTAGTTAAGGGATCAACTAAAATCCATTGAAGAGATCATCTCAGAGAAGGAACTGGTAAATATAGTACTCAATGGTCTTCCCAAGACATGGGATGCATTTTCCACAAGCATGAACACAAGG
>SNQJ01S0067468.1:39727-55137 GCA_010110895.2 Picea sitchensis | reverse complement strand
TGGGTAACGAATTAAAGGCTTAATAACTTTTAATTTATTATTAGAAAACTTTACGTATGCAGGGATAAAGCATTGAATGGAGGGATAAGGTATTAAATGGAGGGATAAGGTGGGTGGCAATAAATGAAGGTAGGAGGTGGTGAATGGGAGGAGGATATGAGGGGGCAGAGGCATTCAGGAGAGGGAATTTTGGAAACTTTGGGGAAAGGAATTTTCCATTTTCAGATTAAGGACTGTGTTTTTTGGGTTGTATTTTCTGGTTTGGAGTTTGGGTCAACTGTTGCAGGGGTGCATCGGTTGCTGGGAGTTTTGGGCTCGGGGGTCAGGAATCCTCACGGAATCCTGGAGCTAGGGAGTTGGATAGGCTCTGTTCCTAGCTGGCAGGGAGGAATGATTCAATTTTGGGCAGAGTTTGGGCAGAGCAGCAACGAGGACAGACGGGAGGACATATGGAGATTGGAGAAATAACATCAGGCAGAGGTATGTATTTTCATGAATTTGTTGTGTTATGTGGTTGTTAATTAAATTTATTTTCATGTTGTTCATAAATTTAATTTATGTTGAATAATAAACAATTATAAGTTGATGATTAAATTGTATAGGATATAATTTATTTATTCTTTATTTTAGCTTGTGTTTTATAAGGCTATGTTGGGACAGAGACCTTACACCATGCTTCAAAGGAATTTTGTGTTTGATTACAGAAGTATCATAAGTCCTTATTTCATCACAGGACCAAGAAAAAACATCCTTGCACTACTTGAGAAGCTCAACATATTTTATTTTTATTTCAGGGGGGAGGTATTTACATATTTTAACCAGCCTTAGAGTTTCCTTGGTTCCTATATCACAGTATTCAACCTCTTCAGGCTGAGGCTGCAAAGTAGACTTCAAGGGGATATCATCATGATCAAATAATATCTCCAAGGGAATCAAACCTTTAGGGATTTGATTATTTTTTAGTACCAACATGTGATGATTAGAGATCTTATCCCGAAACTCCTGAGGATCTTCTCCTTCCTGCATAATCCAAGCAGGGTCATTCTGATTTTCTTGGTCAATATGCGTTTCAGCTAATTCGTCCACCATTTCTAGGAAATGTTTGATTTGTTCATCATCTTCAAAAACCTGCCAGTGTTGTATATTGTTTGGTATTGAGGGTCTATGCCTCATTTCTATGTGATACTTCAATTTGAAAACAGTAGGAGGTACAAACGTTGAGGTTGCTTTCATTAATGAATCTGCATGTTGATTTTCTATTCTGGGGATGTACTGAACATTAACCGATGATAAAAAAAAATCAATTAGATCCCAATCACAATTTCTATAAGACCTCAACCTTGGGTGTTTATCCTGGTATTTCTGATTTATATGTTTTATAATTAATTCCACATCACCATAGACTTCCAAGTTTTTTAATTTTCAACTTCTTGGCAGTTTCTAATCCTAAAACCAGGGCTTCATATTCGCATACATTATTGGTGTAGTTGATGTCCCACTGTAATATGTAATAGAAATGGATGATAAACTCATCTCATGGTTCCACAAACAACACTCGAGATCTTTCTCCTTCATAAGACGAAGCACCATCGAAATACATTTTCCAAACTCCAGTACTATATACATTTTTATTGGTTTTTTCTATTTTTTCGTTTCCTGTACAATAGTTTTCTATACATTCATCTAAATCATCATCTATCGATATAATAAAATTTCCTAAATCTTGATCTGTGACATAAATAGGATAATTATTTGGGTTCAGTGGATAACTTACTGTATATGCCAGCCTTGTTTCTCTGTACAGGCGAGTGAACTGTCTGCCAAAGATTGGGATTGTAGCATATGTCATGCCGAGCTGAAGGGATCCTCCAAGTTTGGTGCCCCACTACCTGGATAACAACATACCATACTTTGGAGGTATATCAACAACAACCACATCCATCAGAACACTTTTTACATGAATCTACGCAAGATTTACAATTAAATCTTTAATCATACCCATACATTCAACTTTTCTCGAGTCAAAGGAATACAGATCTCTATATGGTCGAGTAATTTTGAGACCAAGTCTATCCATAATACTTTTGGGCATCACATTGTTGGAGGCTTTAAAATCCAACATGCAATTATGCAACAAATTATCATGCACAATTAGTGTAATGTAGAAAGGGGTGACAGTATCTCTGGCACCTTCAAAGTGTGGACCAAAAATTATATTCGGTTTGTCATCTTCTAAATTTATAACATTGGCCTGAATTTCAGTATCTGAAAAATTAATCATCTTGGCAATTTGTTTTTTGTATGTAGGGTATTTTTCTAGTTCAACCAAAGGTACAAGAATCTTTATCTTATTTATTTCATTTTCTAAATTCAAATTTCCCGTCGTCCTATCTACTTCTTTGGTTTGGATTTCTATCTCCCTTTTTTCTAATATATTAGTTTGTGTTGCTTTTGTTTCAACTGTTTTTATTTTAGCACTTTGTGTTTCAACAGCTTTTGTTTTGGCAGTCTATGTTTCAGTTAACGATTGAGCTGCCTCATTATCTTTGCCTCTCGACAATATTTTTTTCGGCTGGGCAGTTGTGATATTTCTATCTCTAGACCTCAAATTGTACTTTTGTTGAAGCTCAGCCATTATAATCTCATCCATTATATTATCAACAATTCCTTGATAAGCATGATCTTCTATAATATTTGTGCTTTCATGGTTATTAGACTCATATTCTGTGTTTAGGGACTTTTCATAATCTTGTCTCGTCAAATAAAGTTCTTGACAATCATCGCCAAGATTATTCATATCGTCCTCTAACTCTTCAAAATTTCGCATGTCTTCCCCTCCTATAAAATTTTCATTCTTAAAAGGGGATTGAATCTTTTGATCTTCATTCTTGATTTGTCTTTGTTGCATTTGAGGGTTAGGATTCCTTCTTAAATATTTCCTGGGGAACTGCTCATTTTTAGATTGGTCCATTTCCATTTTTGAGATTTTATTTGACAATTCTTTGATTATTTTTTCCATGTCATCTATTTTATCTTCTGATGACCTCCCAGATCCAAAGGGTCCTTCTTTTTCTCTAAATCATTTGGTTTCTTTATTTCCCTTTTCAAAATTTTCTTTTAACTTCCTCAATGCCATCATATTTGATTCAATTTCTATGACATCATCCTGCATTTTAGTGAGGTCGACAGATATCCTTTCTCTCAACAATAGAGCAAAATCCGGATCAAAATCCCCAACAAAATTTACTTTCTCTACAGGTTGGGAAGCTTTAACCTCAGCTAGAATATTATTATATAATTTATTAAATCTTTGAGTAAACTCAAGAATTGTTTCTGAATTTTTCTTTCATAAATCTCCAAACTAGGTTAGATAATAAAGATGATATTTTATTTCTCCTCATTTTCTGATAAAGGCACTTTCTAACTCGTCATATGATCCTATGGAATTTGCTGGCATTCCTCAGAACCAAGTTCTCACATGTCCTTCGAAAGTTTGAACTAGGAGTCTTGAATAAACATCCTCGTGCTCAAGGCCAAGGATATGAACGAATTGATCAAAGAAATTTATGTGCTCAGTCGCGGTTAAGTCTCCCTCTCAGGTGAACTTTGGTAAGTTCTTCATATAGTTTTCAGGTAAATCATGGAGGGGAAAAGGGAGAATCAAAGGAGCATACCTAGCTGTTACTTTAACAAAAATTCTAGGATTTGGGGGTGGTATTTGACTGCCTCCCCCTCCTCCTACACCACCTCCAGCACCACCACCTTCGACATCACCTCTTCCATCCGTAGCCATTGATAATTTGAGGGATGAAACTTTGAGATTGTAGAGGGGTTTTTCAAAAATGTGTGGTGACTTTACGGTACCTTCAGGATGAGGAGAAAAAGATTTAGGAGACTTACAGTTAGGAGACAGAAAATCTGAAAAGAAGGGAACATGGAAATGAGGACTAGGTTCTTCAGATTTAGAGGATGTATAGACAGGAGATCCAACACGATTCAAGTCAAGGTAAAAGATATATTCTTCAAAGCTTTGAGAGGTTGGAAGCTTGATTTCGGTAACGGATGAAATTTCATTTGAATCAGGTTCTGAGATGGTTTTTTTACCTTTATTGATAAAAAAAGACAGTTGGAATGGTCTCATCTTTAATATTGAAAGAAACCAACTCTGGTTTTAGGGTTTCGGCTTCAAGTCTATCAGAAGATGTTTCTTCGAAAAGGAGTTGGATGGGGCCTTCTTGCGAAGTTAACGGTTCCAATAAAACTTTAGTATTTGATTTGGGTTGATAAACCTTACTTGCTGCTGCAATAGTCTATTTAAGGTATCCCCTTAGTTTCAAAAGTTTTTCACGGTCAGAAACAGGCGAGGTTTTCTTATCGTCTAGATTCTTTCTGGTATTCTTTCGACCGAATGCCAGTTTATCAATTGTGGAGTCGCCAAGTGAAAAATAAAATATTAGCCTTATATTGTGTTCAATCTTTGTTCACTATCAAAGAAAGAAAATTACCAATGTTGTTTTCCCAGGGAAAAATAACTTTGATTCTCCATCCCTGGCAACGACGCCAAAAAGATGTTGTTCCTGAGTTTATACTTAAGGCTCAAAGTATAATGTCAAGGCATCAAGAAATAAGGAAAGTTTTAATATTTTCTTTTTCTACCTTAGTTGTATGAGAAAAGATCCCCTAAATGAATTAACAGTATAACAGCTCAGAGGTCGTCTTTCGTGTCTAAGTTAAAATTTAAAAGCATTGGTTGTAATGAGAGAAAAACATAAAGCTATTAGACAATGCAAGGCATCTATTACAGAAGAATCTTATTTTGCTACAGAAGAAGAAAATAGATGATATAAACTTAAATGAAGCATAAAATGTAGCAATCCAATTAACTCACAGGTCTTTCATTTACTAAAAGTAAAACAGAGGAAAAGTTGTGCGATATTAAATTACTAAATGAAAAGTAACCACAGTAGATGTTGTACTAAGTTGCGATCATGCATTCATCAAGGAAATATATAAAAAGATATTGAGATATGGAAAGACAGAAGAACACATAACTCAAACTGAATGAAATGTGGAATCTCTGGTCTACACTTGTATTAATATTCAATAAGAGATTTGTCTCAATTACATACAACAAGAAGCAACCTATCTTTAGTCTTTTGAAAATATATTTATACAAGAGGTTCTCAACCCTACGCGGTTGGAATTCTTGTTATTCCTAGATAATACCGGTTACAAAATAAAAACTTGAATCGTTTCACTTGGTTCTTTCCCTATCTCTTTCTCATACCAACAGAAACAGATATGTACATGTTACCTCATTGATTCTTTGAGGTACTCCCTTTTCCTCTCTCAAGACATTCGACACCCTTGCTTAGAAATTGTACTACTAGTCTAGAAGATTCTGTCACATCTTTTGCCTCATAAAGATACAACTTCTTTTGTAATTGTGGCAACCTGTCTTCTATTCTTTTATCTTAAGAAGTCATTGACTATAACTGTAAATTTGGCTTTACCAACCATCTATCTATTTGAGTGATGTCAACCTGCTTTAGCTTTGAAATTCCAGTCTGAGGTTCCTCTAAGCTTTCTTTGATGTCAAGTTTATGCTTTACAATGTCGATTTGTCCTAGTATTTCAGAACAATGATCATTTCTGAGGCCTAGTGATTCTTTATTAAGCAAATGAAAAACCTCTTCAAAATCCTCTTTTATTTCCTTGGTTGTTCTTTTACTCTCAACTATATTGGCCTCCCATGTATTTAATATTATATCACCTCTGACCTGCTTTCCAACAGTCAATCTGGGAGTTACATATATTTCTTCTCTGGCCGATGACACGACCGCTTCTTGAAAAGTGGTCCAGGCTGCAGTAGCCTCTCTTTCTCTGAAACCAATATTATCCAATGATTGGTTTACTTCTCGAAAATGATTTTGGATGATTTCTACCTTAGTAAAAAGGATATGTTGTGCTATATCCAGTTTCTTTATCCCTTCCAATGCTTGATCTTGAAACACAGCTATATCCACAACCATTTTCTCAGTGGAACTGACCTTGTCTTGTAATTGTTTAACCAACTCATCTTGTTGGATAGCCCGTCTTTCGCTCACTTGCACATTCTTATGCATCTCATCAATATGGGACTTGAGTAGTTGGATTTCTTCTCTATCACTAGCTCTATCATGTTCAATCCCTTTATTGACTTCATCTCTAACATTCTTTTCTATAGTCCTTATTTTATTTTGCAGCTGACTTATCATCTGATTCTTCTGCTTCAGTCATTCTTTCAGATTGTCAACTGAGAATAGGTTCGTTGTTGCAAAATCTCCCAAAGAGACTGTTATCTCTGTAGCAAAGTTTTCTTCTTCCAAATTTTGTCCATCCAATAGTACCCTGTGATTTTTGATAGTTGCACCTTCTTTCTGGTGCATTTCTTTCTTCACCACAACTTTCCTTTTCTTACTAAAAAATAAATTGGAAGGAGGTATCTCTTCAATAGGGGTAGGTGTGATATCTCCTATGAATATTACCTCTGCATCAGGGTTTCCTTTGGTGAACTGTAATGGCGTGACAACTTGAATGGGGCTGCCGAATTCTATGGATAACTGTTTTCTGGTTCCATATGTAGTTGATTTATCTAGTGAAGATAGTGGCATATCTTCTCCTTTCTTTGTTAGTGTCTCTGCTTGATCTTTGGCCTGGTTATCCGATACCTCTATCGCCAGGGTATCTTCTTTGTGAGTCGAGACCTCAAATTTCTCTAAGTTTTTCAAGGTTTCTTGTTTGCTAGAGCTTTTGGCTTCTAGATTTCGGGTCTCTATTTGTTGCATAGCTGGAGACATTGGGTTTTATCCTTGTAATAATTTTGGAAGGCTACTTCTTCGATGCATTTGGAAGTTGTAAAAATTAATCATTTGATCAAGTGATAGAGCTCGAACTCGACTCCGAACTTCTTGGTAATATCTCACCCCTCATAACATTTCGTCCTAAGGAGACTCTTCATCTTCATACTTTTTTAGATTACAACTGGCCATATGGTTACCCATGACCTTTTGTGGGTCGTGCTTCTTGAATTCAATGTTAACCAACTTTATTTATTCTAATTACACATCATCCACTTTGGATTGGCCAAAATCCAATAAAGAAAATGCACCAATCTGTAAGAGAAAAGATGGCCATACCTTTTTCTGCACTGCTTTGATCTCTTTGCTAATCCCACTGAGTACAGTTTTTTGTGCGACCTCGTGGCACACTAGTCATTCTGGTAAAAATTGCAGTAAAGAATATGGGGGAACTGAACAACCGAAAACTCCGATATAAGAAAAGTGTTCCTCAATGTACCAGTCTTCCAATTTATCCAGGTTAACCACAACTGTGTCTGAAATTCTAGGAGGTGGGTGACCAAATATAGCAGTGTGCATCAGCACCACTACCCAATTACAAATCTCATAAAAGAAATCCTTCGCCTTGTCTTTCTAGAGTTTTGAACGATAAATATGAATTGGTTCTGCAGTATCTGGAGTCTAGCTCCAGCCCATCAGCGGGAAAGGCGTCATGAAACAGATGGTGTCCATAATATAAGATGACATGAAGAATGAAGTTGATTTCCCCTTGGCTTTCTTTGTCTGGTATTCTGTAATTTCACTAGCCAGACTGTCCAACAATATCTTGGCCCAGTCGAAAGAATACCCTTCTGCCACTGTGTGTATAATGGGTACCCATGGTAGAAAGAAACGGGTTATGTTCTCTTTACCATAGAGTCTACACATCATCATGTCTATATACATGAACTGTGGTTCTAGCAATGAGATTGAGTATATGCCGTGAGAATTGGATCTGAACTTTTTAGGGCATGAACACCAATCCTTGATCAAGTTGGAAAGACTCTTTCCATATTGATCACGCTCCTTCTTTTTAAAATTCATTAGAAAAATGGCATTGTAAATGAAGTTTGGTGTTGAAGACAGTTTATACATCACCTGTATCTGTTTTGTCCGAAATGACCCAACAACTACCTTCTGAGAATTGAATATAGTTCTAGTTGGGATATCCACATGATCCAGTGCCCATCCAATCATGTGATTGTAGGGTAAAAGTCTCGGCCTTGTTGATACCTTATGCAGCTCTGACTGAGCAATAGTCTTGTGTTTGGTAGATAAGTCTTCCTTTTCGTTGTCACTTGAATCATCAGGGAAGTTTACCAGTTCGTACTATAGGATGTTGAATACATGCATCCGGGTTTTAACTGTGTTTATACTTTCGGGCGAGGTGTCGGAGAAAACCTCTAAGCTCTGGCCTAAACTCTCACCAATTTCTTTAGCTTCTTTTCATGGCAGCATGGTAGCAGTTCTCAAAACCCTGTTATTTGTCACAAAAAACGCACTGGACCTAGTATCTCGCTAAGCAAGTTCTACCAAAACGTGAATGTAAAAATGTAAAAATCTATTTTTCCTTAAACGCATAAACCTGCATATACCTTCACTGACAATGTGTTTAATTCTTTTTAATAAAAAGATTCGGGTGTTAAAGCAATATCTTATTTGAGATCATTTCCCTAGGCTGGTCATTTAATAACATTAATGGTCAATATTTTGTGATCAGAAAAGAAATTTGAAATCACCCGTATCGCAATCAACATAAACTCAACGGTTACATAAAAATGTTTTATTTTGTTAATAAATCGAGTTTATATGGTTAATTGATTATATTTAACCTTAATCCATTTCGAGGTTTTGGATCCCGGACTATCCTACTTCAGTTAAAGCTATGATCCCCGAATCGCAAAATCATGATTGATTAATTAATATTAATCATGTTTAACGTTTGTAAATAATCACGATTAATTGATGATTTCGCGATTTCGGATATCGGTAGTTTAAGTTATCGTTTGAGGCAGGATTCTCGAAACACGAAGTTGCGATAAGGTTAATTATCGCTAATCATTTGAATTGTTTTATTAACTCGATTTAATTTAAGCTTGTTTTGCGACTTCGCATATGAGGACTTTGGAGTTCTTTGTATGTCTAGCTGTTAGTATTATGAAACCCCGAAACCCGATACTTTGAAGGTTGTCTTAGTGATTTGATTTTTTAATGAAAGGGAGGCTTCATAACTTTTAAAGGATTTTAGACCATTAGATTAATCGAAAGATTTTATCGAGGGTAGTATCCAAGTGCGCATTTATCTTTATTTAAACAAAAATGAAATTTTTTAAGTCTAAAGTTTTAGAAAAATGTATATGTTTCAACATTCACAATATTTGTTTATAATAGAAAATTACTTCATAAAAGGATAAGATCATGGAGAATTCCTTTTTTTCATTTCCTCATTACTAAGCAAACCCATATTTCAATCATAATATTTTTTTATAATAGAAAATTACTTCATAAAAGGACAAGATCATGGAGAATTCCTTCTTTTCATTTCCTCATTACTAAACAAGCCCATATCTCTTTCATTTGTTAGTAAAATGGCAAGGGGAAAGACTCTAAATTTTATAGAGTATTAGCTAGCACCTTCTTCCTTATATACCATAATCTATGATTGTTGTGATTGCAAGAATAAGGTTGAAGAGTCACTGTCTTTACAAGATATTTATTTCATTCAAGCCCCCAATAGAATCATGATGGAAAAAGGGTCATATATATTTGGTCACAAAATACATGAAAATCCAGAACAAATCCCCTCATTGATGAATAAAGATGCATACCTCATATTTCTTTATTTTATTATTTCACATATAAAATTAATATGAAAATCCATTAGATATTAATTATGGTCATATCTAACAATCAGAATTGAGCGTCATTATTTCTTAAACCGCATCAATATTTTTCTTTATCACCATGTCCATTGGATATTGATTATGGTCATATCTAACCATCAGAATTGAGCCTCATTATTTCTTGAACCGCATCAATATTTTTCCTTATCACCATGTCCATTGTGGGCCTTTTTCCTTTCCAAAGTTTGAGTTTTATCGTTACTAGAACCTTGATCCATATTGGAAACTTATCGTAATATTACTAGAACCTTGATCCATATTGGAAACCTTGACCATCGAAGAGTTAGGGCTGGAGTATCTTTGTGATATTTCCAAAACCAGAAGGTCACAATCCTATCATACTCTGGGCTTCTCTCTTCGAGAAACTTGTTAGCAGTGTTGGAGAACTTGTTCTGTATCTACCCGCAACCCATGACCCACAACCCTTGTAGGATCTCACTAACGCTTGCAAGCTCTCACCTCCTTGTGGACCCAATGAGACTATCTTATTTTTTTTCAAGCCTATCTGATAGGATAATTTTGAACTAATTCTTATATGATTTTGAACTAATTTTTATTTCTAATGTAGGTGAGGTTAAAACTTAAATTTGAGCTTGACACTTCATACCTTTCCTAACTCTGGATATATTAATTACCTATATTAATTATGTAAAAGCGATTCGACAATTTAAAAACCTCCTAATGAATTCCCCCAATGCATGTGGGATAAACATCTAAGTTCGTGGATAAACGACAAATATTGAATTGAAGAAAAAATCGATGACTGTTGAGTGTTGATTTCATAGGGCGATATATCGAGCTACAAGTGGTCAAATCAGGCGTGAGTTGGCTCGTTGTAAATCCTGAGCAGAGAAGAACCTATTGGAATAATCCTTTCCGCTAGGATGGTAGTAGAAACACATATAGAATTCGAAGAAAAAAATTCAAGATAGATGAGAAAAGTCAAAAATATTTGCAGTAATTCCGACTTCTAAGCAACATACAAAGAGAGATTGACTACTTAGGATTTTTTTATTTTTTATTTTTTATAACAGTTGTATATTCATTAACGAAAGTGTTGAGGCAGTTGTATATTCATTAACTAAAGTGTTGAGGCAGTTGTATATTCATTAACTAAAGTGTTGAGGCAATTTGAGTTATCTAATAAGACAAACAAGTGAATGGAATATATGAAATGAATGGAATATATGGAATGATTGACAGTTACAACATGTGAAAGGTCTTAACCTTGTTTTGTAAAAAGAAGAAGATTGAATGTAATAAGGGACTTTTTCCCATCATTGGATGTTGATACTATTATCTCATTAATGAAGAGGAGAAGGTGAATTTGGCAACCGTGAATGGTGTTTAATTATATATGGGAATATTCTATATGTGGAATTGATCTTTACATTTTCTTGAATGATATTTCATATGAACTATTTATGTGCGTATTGTTTAAGTTGTTTGGCATTTTTGGTTACTTAATAGATACAGTGATGATGTGGAAGGTGTACTTTATACTATTTTTGTTTATATATGTTACATTATTGTTCTCACATATTGCTATTTGTTATGAATTATTTATGCAATTGGTAATATTATGTTGTATCTTTTCTTTTTAGTTTTTTGAGGTGAAATTTATTTGTCTTTCATCTTTTTCTTCTAACTTTTAGTGGCAACCAAGCTCACATATTCATTGGAACTTTCCATCCCAAACGAGAATTAGCCTAATTGGGACTCACCAATTTTCCCTTACACCAATCTAACCAGTCAACACAACCCATATCTTTAAATGCAATATTTTCTTGCACTAATAATATCTTCTTCTAAACATTGTTTATTTTGATACAACTTGTAGTAAATTAGCATTTAAAACTTCTACATATAAAAATAATATATATGTTTCCACTAACATCATAGGTAAAGGTTTGTAATAATAATAATAATAATAATAATCTATTTTTAAGGTCATAGCCAAGCCAGCACACCAAATTGGTGTATGAGACCCCCTTGTTTGTGGGACAAGGGACACCCTACCCCCCTCTGCCCAACTATTTGACTGGTAAAGTCTACGAAGGTATACATACCCTACCCCCTTCTGGATTTGAACCTGTGACCTCTTAAGAGGAAACACATGTTCTTAACCATTAGACCCACTCATGGTGTATATAATAATCTATTTTTAACGTCACTGCCAAGCCAACACACCAAATTGGTGTATGAGACCCCCTTGTTTGTGGGACAAGGGACCCCCCTCCGCCTAGGGATTTGACTGGTAAAGTCTACAAAGGTATACATACCCTACCCCCCTCTGGATTTGAACTTGTGACCTCTTAAGAGGAAACACATGTTCTTAACCATTAGACCCACTCAGGCTGTATTTTAACTTAAAATTAGTTCTACTCAAAACCTTTTTTTGAACTATTTCAACTTTTTTCCAAGTTATTTGTACAAGCTTGGAGCTCAATGAAGACATCCACAGAAAATTATTATTTGCAATAATATTATAAAGAGAAACTTCCTCAATTTCCAACTGCATTGTTATATTTTTCTTCATTTATTTTTCACATAATGGAGGGCATGCATGCCTACTAGTACTTATTTCTCTACACAAAAGTTTCATTTATAACTACAATCAAATTCAAGGCCGAGACAATAACTTCCCTTAATTTGTCCCCATCTTATGTGATGGTGGTATCCTTATCACAAGTTCATATTACCATTACCTTTATTTTTTTAACATTAATTTTCATTTTAAAGTAACACCAAAATTTGTTTGGAAAAACCATATTTGTGCTTTGCCAATAACATAACATCATCAACATAAACCAACAAGAACAAGGCATAACCTGCTATGCATTCTTCCTCTTCTATTCTTCCTAAACCAATGTTCTAATTGATCTATGATTATGCAAAATAATATTGAAGAAAACATCATCCTTGTTTCAATATCATTGTTAATTTACATTAATCTATGATTATGCAAAATAATATTGAAGAAAACATCATCTTTATTTCGATATCACTGTTGATTTTAACTTTCCAATGAGAAAGTACCTTCTCTACACTCAAACAAAACCCCAAAATTTAAATTTTTCCATTATTTTCCAAAACTTTATTAGTGAAATATATCAAAGACTTTAGGAAAATCAGCAAACTCAAAATAAATACTATTACCTTTAACTCCGTCTTTCTTACCAGTCGAATTTACAGATGTGCTTTCTTAAGTGATCTATGAAGATCAAAGTAACCATAGCTCAATCCAAATCCCTGACTATTATGTCCAAATGTTAGTCCAATGTAATGTTGTTGTTACTTATTATAATTTCTCTTTAAACATTTTATTTTGATTTTTTTCATTGAATGTAATTTAACGATATAAATCTGAATGAAATTGAAATTTTGTTGTTTAAATTGTATTTTTAATACATAAATAAATTCAGTGTCCTGAAAAACACTTAAAACAATGAAATTATACAAACTTAACCACTCAAACCTAAGTATCTAATAATTTTATGTTGAATTTTGAACAAAATTAACAAAATAATATGAACACCAAAAATATATAACTTTTAAACTATTGTTAAATAAATCCATTTTAATGTGAGATATATTAATCAGCAAACTGTACATAGAAAAAACGAGCTTGATAGCGAATTATGATTGCATTATTGCTCCGCACCCAGCCAGGATGGAGAAACGACAGAAGACGAGCTGTAGTTGATTTATGGCCAACCTGATTGCGTGTCATGGGCACTTTTCAATGGAGACAATGTCTCTTTCAATATAGTACCTCCATATCCCATTCAATCAGAGTCCCTTGGATCTACTTGATTGAATTCTTCATGTCCAGAGATAGAATAATTTTCCACTAACACAATAATTATCAATTTTCACTATCACGATGATTATCTCGTCCTATAATATGGCAGATGTGACTGGAAAGAATTAATGGCGTAAGAGCATATGGATGGATATTCCCGTTTTTGTTATTGTGAGTGGATTTGACTGTTTTGAATTTTGTTTGGACTTTGTTTTTTTAATTTCATCTTATTGAACCAACAACCAATTAAAACCAATAACAAATTAACCAATTAAAACCAACAACAAATTAAGATTAAGGTTATTGAAAAAATTAGCTTATAAAAAAACAGAATTGTTTTTTTGTTAACTGAGAAATCAACAATTAATTGAACAGGCACATGAACCAACAACAAATTAAGATTAAGGTTATTGAAAAATTTAGTTTATAAAAAAAAAGATTTTTTTTTGTTAACTGGGAAATCAACAATTAATTAAGGTTATTAAAAAATTTAACTTATAAAAACATAGTATTTTTTTTGTTAACTGGGAAATCAACAATTAATTGAACAGGCACATACCAGAATGCCTTAAGAAACTAAAAAAAATTAATTTTATAATAAAAAAAGAAAATTAAATTTTAAATACAAACATGATACAAAACAAAATAAATATAAATACACGTTATATTTATAAAATTAAAATTATATATAATATTCATATTATTTTTTAGTTATTATAAAACAATTATCGATCCTTTATAGCCACATAAATTAAGTGTGAGTGAGAAAGAAGTGAGGGGACTGCGATATTTAAAAGGATTTTTATGTTAATCTAATGTACGTTTCTTAGAGAAGTTTCAATTATCACGATTTCCTTTTAAGAGAAAAGCATTGTGAGAAGGCTGGTATTAAAGAAGCTTCTTTTTTAATAGGTATATAGATTGTTAATTTATTTAATTTTTTTTAGACAAGTAACTTGTAAATATTTTAGAAAATGACATATATTATAATGAAATGTTGTGCTTTTATAATCAAAGATTTATATATATTTAAATTTTTTATATTTTGATAATCATTTTGTTTAAAAAAATTCTTATTAGAGTGTCTTTTAAGACAAATAGCTAGGTGTACACTATTGTGCTATAACTTCTTCAAAATCTATAAATGCTTAACCTATTGTCAATAGCCTCGAAAACTAATAAATATAAAAATTATAATAAAAAACTAAAAACTTAAAATATTACTAATGAAATGTTGTGCTTTTATAATCAAAGATTTATATCAAAGATTTATATGTATTTAAAAATATTATTTTTTGATAATCATTTTATTTGAAAAACTCTTATTAAAGTGTCCCTCAATACAAATGGCCAGGTGTGTACATTATCGTGCTATAACTTCTTCAAAATCTATAAATACTTAACATATTCTCAATATCTTCAAAAACTAATAAATATAAAAATTATAATAAAAAACTTAAAACTTAAAAATATAATCCCAAATTAACTTCGTGATAGCTCACAAATATTTAAAATCAAATTCCAAAATATAAAAAGTTCCACACTTTCCTAAAATAAAAAACTTTCTTCAATACTTTATAATCATCATAAAATTAAATATTAAAAACAAATTAAGATTATAAAATTTGAAATATGGTTTGAATAGTAATCATCAAAATTTGAAATATGGTTTGAATAATAATCATTGTCCAAATGTTCAATGCCTATTAAGGACCTCTTTGGTCAACAATGCTCAAAAGAGATTCGAGGTTCCTCCTCTAATAAATAAATAAAAGAATGGGCGTTCACTTTATCATTATATAAATGTTAGTTTTAAAATGTTGT